>PVIJ01004307.1:0-100293 GCA_004024925.1 Scalopus aquaticus
GGGTGGGTGGGTGGGTGGATGGGTCTATGGGTGGGTGAGTGGATGGACGGACAGACAGATGGTTGGATGGATGACAGATAATCTCATATTGGTTGTGTTTCCCTGAGTACACAAAGCTCATCTCAGTTAAGTAACGTGCTCCTCCCATGTGTCCAAGCTGCTGAGTGGTTGAGTTGCAATGAAGATACAGTACCTGGAAATAAATTGACATTGAAGAAACGCGCGAACCTGTTCTGGTGAGGAAGAAAGTACCAACCCCGTAACGCAGGGCAGAAGCCCATAAGCCACTGCGAATTGGCATAGCGCAGAAGACCCAAGCAGGTGAAGCAGAGACAGAGCCGGAGCTTCGGATGAGCGGCCAGACAAATCCCCAGAGACCCGAGCCCAGTCCCAGCCCTGCTTCCGCCAGTGCTGGTCCCTGCTGGACAGCCCAGAGCAGCATCTCAAGTCCCCAGGGGGTGTGTGCCCCGAGCCTCCGGGCTTGACACCAGGAGCTTCTGGGAGGAAACTGCCTGGGAGACAGTTTCCTGTCGCCTAATTTCTTTCCATGACTTGCTTTTTGTGCCCTGGAAGGAGCGTCGCTGTGCTAGAGAGAGGGCTGCAGGCCACGCCCCTCCCGCCCCCGCACACAGGTCTCACCTCCCAACACCCACAGGCCGGGGACATTCAGGGTCAGGCGCTGAGGCCGCACCCCAGGGACCACGCTCTGCAGGAGCAGGCAACATGGCAGAAGGCGACTTCCAGGAGATGTCAACCAAATGCCAGAAGTCTCAGTCCTGTCTTCTTAACCTACAGAGAAGCGGGGAAGGACGTGGTGCCCGTGCCAGCCCGAGATGGCGTCGCTGTCATCACCTCAGTCAGCCTCAGCACCGCCTGCCGGAGGAAATCCCGCCCGAGCCAGTCTGAGGCTGGAGAGACGCTTCGCTCCTGGTCTTGCAGCTTCCGCGGGAGCCAAAGGGCTCAAGGTCAAACCCTGGACTTTCCATGACCCCACAGGTCCCTGGGCCCATCTGTGTGCAAACCCAGCTCCCTCAAGAAATGCTGTCTGGACAGTTTTGGACGCGTCCTGCAGCCCCGGCTCTGCTTTCCAAGTATTAGCAGCCCTGGGGCCAAGGCGAGAAGTTCAAGCAGAATAACGGGGCTTAAACGGATGACGCCAGTTCCCCTGATCGCCGAGGGCCCAGGTCCCCAGCTTATCGACCACTCCCAGGGTTTCCATCCTGTCCCCCTGCCTCTGGGGCCATCCACCTTCTGGTGTCCCCAAGGAGCATCGCCACGCTCAGTTACTGAATCTCCGGCAAAGAAAACTTCCCCTGCGTTGGCTCCGTGATCCAGAACGCTGGCTCTGGCCCTTCCCACTGCAGCCCAAGGCTGTTCCCACACCTGGTCGAGGGGTGGATGCGACTTCAGGGCCATGGGAATGGAGCGAACCCCCAGTCTGGGGGCAACCAATGTGCCACACACCGCCCCCTGCCCCCCGAGCTCTGTACCCTCCCGGCCCATGCCCTTCCCTGAATCCGTCCTTGGTGATTGTCAGAACGGCGGTCTCTAAACAGGGACACCCTCACCCCCGGGACAGCTGGCAATGTCTAGGGACAGCTGTGGTTGTCACATCAGCGGGGGAGTCACGTCAGTGGGTGGAAGCCAGGGGCGCCCAGAGAGGGCCCTTGGAGACCCACCCGGGGTCCCCCACGATGCAGAATCACCCGAGCCACGCGGCCGGGCTGGCACAACTGGCAGATGCGGATGTGCCGGGACGGCCAGTGTGGGCCTCAGGAGCGCCTCCTCCCCACGCCCGTGTCCTCCGCGGTCACACCGGGTGGTCTGCGAGCACCGCCCTGCGCCTAGCCCTGAGCCCCGAGTCCCGGCAGGGCAGCAGGCGGCTGCCGGCGGTGCAGGGGCGCAGGTGGGGAGCGGGTCCGAGCCTTGGCCAGGCCAACCTGCTTCCACTGGGGCCTTTCACGCAAAGGTCGTGGTGTCTGTCTCCTCACAGTCCCCGTGGCCCTGAAACGGGGAGGAAATGCTTGAGGAAGAGAAAAAGAAGGAGCCAGGGAGAGAAGGGATGTGAGGAAAATTCCAGAGAAGAAAAAGAAAAAGAAGAGTAGCAGGAAAGGGCCTCCCTGGTGGCGCAACGGGTTGAGTGCAGCGCTGTGGAGCTGTCGGCAGCTGTGGCGCGAGTTCGATGCCCGGCCGGGGAGAATCCCACAGGGCGCAGCAGACCTCTCTTTCCTCACCCACTGCTCCCCTCAGCAGTGTGTTTCAGTCAGTCTGCCTATTCTGCTCCCCACTCTGTCTCTGGTGAACCTTCTCACTGCCCCACACCTCTGGCCTGCACCCCAGCTTGTACGCAAAAATTAATAAATATTTTTTTTAAAAAAAGTGGCGGGAAAAAGGAGCAGGGAGAGAAGAAATGTTCGGGCACCACAGCCCCTCCGGGAAAGGGCCCCTCGGCCTTGTCCCAGCCCCAGCACGTGGGCGCTTGTCTCTGAGCCCTGGGCGTGCTGCCCGAGCCTGTTCTCCCAGCCCCTCCACCACCCCACAAGGAAGGGCCTGTCCAGCCTTTTCCCCAGAGGCCACGCAGCACGCTCCCGAAAGCTGGATTCGAGTTCTTCCCAAATGTCCCCAGCCCTCACCTTGGTGTGGACGGAGGTTGAGGCCAGTGGTCCATCTGAGGGCCTGTCACAAAGGGCCAGAGAGGTGGTGGAGCCGAGAAAAGGCCCACATGGGCACTCGCGGGGCACGGTCTTGGCGGCTACCTCGTGGGTTTACAGTCCAGGCCTCTGGAGGCACCAGGACAGCCCTCGGTAAGTGGCACAGGCGACTGTGCCAAGGAGACACGTCTACAAGACTCTCCAGGCTCCAGAGGACACGCCTCGGACCACAACCAGCCTCACTGTTGAGGAACCGAAGCGACAGTGATGGGAGAAAGCCTGCGCGGAGCACGTGTCCCTTTCGGCACCGAGCATCTGGGACTGGCCCCTGGCCGGCGTGGCCAACTCGCCGCCAGGCCCAGTTTGGGGTTCGCCCGCCTGCCCGTGGCCCTCGGCGGAGCCTCCTGTCTAAGGCAGGACGCGCTGGCCGGCCCGGCTGCCCAAGCTCAGCTCCACAGTGGCCGCGCTCAGCCCCTTTTACCGGTTTTTAAAAATGTTTTTTTTTTTTTCTTGAACGTATTCCTATTCTCAGAATCCATCTGTTAAGTCTTTTCATCGGCGGCATATTGGGGACCCCATGCCATGCAAAATCCCACAAAGGAAACTTCTTTGTCCATTGTGAGATGAAGAGATCTCTCCCCTCCCCGCCGGAGAGAGCTGCTTGGATGGGGTCCCAATGCCTAGCGCGGGAAGATGGGCGGGGGGGCGGCAGGAGCCGGGGCCCTCCTTGGTCGCTCCCGCCTTTTCTGCAGCACAGACCAGAATAGCCCGATCGCTTGCCCGCCCCAGCAGCCAGGCAGCAGAACGCAGACCCTTCACGGAAGTTTAAAAGGGTCATCCTCAGCGGGACTGCATGTAAATTTGGTGTTTGTGGCCTCGTGGCCTTTTCTGAGAAAATTCCAGAAAAGAAGAGGTCGATCACCACGCTCTTCTCGCTTTCCCAGGGACGACTGAGCTGCGGGCTCTGTGCCCCTCGGCGTGCAGGTCAGCCGGCCCACGGGGCCTCTGCCCGCTGGGACAGGCGTGTTGCAGACCTCGGTCCCCGCAGAGAAGGGCCGGTCCCTGCGCCCCCAGCCCGGCAGCTCGGTGCTTTGCTGATCTTGCTGAACACTTGGGTTTTAGATGGTGTTCCGATGAGGCACTCAAACAGAGCAGCTGATACACAAAAATTCTGTCTGCTTTGTAAAAGATTATCCTTTTATAAACACTCTGCAGAAAACATAAAAGCAGATAGGGGACACACATAGAACAGGAAAGATGTTAGCAGGGAGATTAATACTGAATGGGCCGAAATGAATGGCGCTTACTCAAACGAGGCCCAGCTACTTTGGCAGCAGCGAGACATAAATAATGGGAATGACACATCGTTTATTCAGGATAATGAGTTGATCCAGAGTAGAGGCCTAGGACAAGAGATTAAAGATTAAATATCCAGCTCCTGACGGGTATCAGCGGCCAACTTTAACCTTTTCCTTCCAAAAGTGCAGCTTCACGTGAAGGCCAAGGGCCCTCGCGGCCTGCCCGGGACTGCATCACGTGCTCCTCTCGGAGCAAACCTCGTTTCCATTTCAAGACGGAGCGCGCAGCTTGATCTCTGGGCTCCGCGCCTCTGGATAGGGCCTTAAAGAGAGATTTTTCCACTCAATATTCTGGATGTGAGAAATCTGGCTCAGGGACGCCGCTCACATCTCCGCATTCATTCCTTTAACAATCAAGTTTTTCAAAAGGAAAAGCAAAGTGGGATTGGCGTGACCCCGTGTGGATTCCCCACAGCCAGGGAACGCCACAGAAGGATCGAAGATCCTACCCGCACCCGTGGAGATGCAGGCGGGAGGGAGACCCACTGCCAGGGCGGTGCCCGCCGGGCCCCCAGCCCGTCCATGGGGACCCCAGCCCGCGCACCGGGGGCTCCTGGCTCCCAGCCCCCCTCTTCCTACTGCTCCCTGCTGCCTCTTTATTCCCTCAACTTGGAAATAGTGCCCAAAACAGCTTGCTGGAAGAGCCAGCACCCCACACGCTAAATTAGAGCCCTCAATTCATGAAAAACTTAGAATATTGGAAGCTCTGAATAAAGAAGGGTTGGAAAGGAAAAAAGGGGATGGGAGGAGCCGGAGCAGAGGGAGAGAATGCAGAAGAGGAGGCTGCAGAGGGAAGGGACGGCAACGGCAGATGCCCGGCACGCCACGGGCCCTGCCACCCGCGAGCCGATCTAGAAGCATCCAAGAGTGGGTGGTCCTTCCCTCGCAAGGGGCAAGAAGAAATCTTGGGGCTTGCCCACTTCTTGGCGCCAAGTAGCTGCCCGCTGTTTGCCAGCCAAGACCAGTTGATGGGAGAGCAACAGGGCAAACGTGGCAGTATTAAAAAACAAGCCAGAAACCAGCCACCCACCAGCGGAAGCCGAGCGGCGCAGGTGAACCGGCCTCACCGACAGCGCAGTTGGGGCTTGGCTGGCGTCCCGGGCCGTCGGTTTGGTGGTTTCAGCCTATGCTCACGAGGATTTCTGTCTCCGTGCCAGGCCGCGTGAGCACGCCACAGCCGTGCTGTCCTCCGGGACCAGAGCGAGGGCTGTGCAGGAGGATCCATTTTCACTTTGCAGGGATTTACATGCCAACGCCCCGGCCTCCGCTGCTCAGTGGAGAAAAGGGCGGAGTTGATGCTGGAGAGAGAGGCTGTGCTGAGATATCTCCCAGCCACGAGCCCTGATGGAGCTGGGCTTCCCGCGCACTCGCTCCTGGGGAAGTGCGCGGACCCTCCTTATTGGTCAGAAGCGCAAGCGGCTAAGCCACTTTCTAGATACGAAGGACATTGCCAGGGCCAGTCCCAGATCTTCTGAGCAGGAAAGAATATTTCAGATCGCCCCGAGATTCACAGGCTTCCTCTTTGATGGGATAACCTGGAGAAAAGTCAAGATATTCACAAAACCTGGTCTGCCATTTTGGAAAAAGAAGAGGCTCAGTGGAAAGCTCTAGAATAGGCTGGGAAAGGGAGAACAAAGGGAGTCAAGCCCCGTTTTGAGTACGGAGCACGCTCAGCACAAATGACTCCGAAAAGATCATCCCCGCCGCGCAGGCTCTAACACCACCGCCCAGCTTCTGACGCCATCGCGCATCCTCTGACGCCGACGCCCAGCCTCTGACGCCATCGAGCATTCTCTGACGACGACCCCCAGCCTCTGACGCCAGCGCCCAGCCTCTGACGCCAGCCCAGCCTCTACGGCTGAGAAGTGCCCCCAAGGGAGCCCCTTCGCTGTGTCGTGTTTCTGCCATGCAGTGGGGAATCCACTGGGGCACGTGATGACGTGTAATGACGGATTCAAGATGAGGTAGAAGCCCCTCCGGACCAAGCATCTCGTCCTTGGCCCCTGTGCCCAGCCTCAGCGGAAGGAGGGTCAGCCACAGGGGTAATAACGAGATCTTGGCCCTGGGCTGGGGTGCCGTGCACGGGGGAGGATGAAGCCCCTGAACCCTGGTCCCACCCACCCAGATCTCCAGCTGCACCGGGCCAGGCCTCTAGAAACCGCCTGTTCCCGGAGCTGCTGGTGCCGCCCGGTGGGTGGAGACTGTTAGCAGCCCCCAGAGGGCTGTGTCTTTTCCTCCCCAGAGACAACCGAAGGATTTCCAAAGCCAAAGGGGCGCCTGCCCTTGGTGCCGCCACACCCTCCCCCAACCACTGGCTCAGACTTGGGAATTGCTCCCCACCTGGCGCTTGGAGTTGCCGATCTACCAACAAGAGGTCCTGTGGCTTTGGCGACTCCTTCAGTTGCCATCTGATGAGCTACTGGCCCCCGCTTTGCCCATCCCCGCCCAGCTCCCCGATATGCGAGACTAGGCTGGTTGGCCCATGCACATCGTGAGGGGCCAAATCCCACCCCCCCAATGTATTCTTTGAAAAAAAAATCAATCTTTTCATAGATGAGTGGGTGCCAGAGGAAGTGGGGAAATCCCCTTTCACAGGAGAAGACAGACGTGCGTTCGGGGAGCCAAGCCCAGGCCTGCTCCCCCAGCACTGGGTCGGCTTGAGGCCAGTTTGTGGCTGACACTGAGGGGGACTGATCAGGCGTCTGCACACGAACCTTAGCAGCGATGCCCTCCAGCCTGGCACTTGCGACGCCAGGCTCTCCTCCGGGCAGGGTCAGCGTGTGAGGCCACTCCACGTGAGGTCCACGCTGTCTCCATAAGCTCACTCAGGCATCACATCCGGGACTCAGCACAGCTTGGTGGGGAAGGGGCAGCCAGACCTGAAGGCGGCAGGGCCAAGAACACAAGGCAGGAATGGCAAAACCGCATCATCAGAACCCCCCACTTCTCCCCTCTTCCTTCCCCCCTTCCCCCCCTACCTCCCCCCACCCCTCACCCCAGGCAGTTCATTCATGGTAAAGCAGCAGTGAGCAAAGAAACCTGTGAAAACTTACCAATTCCAGGATTCCAGATAGTGGTTACGCCAGAAAGTGGAACTGAAAGCTGTATCTTCCAGCCCAAAGCTAAGCTGATCAAGTAAGTAGAGAAAAGACTTGGTAGAGACACCCAGAAGAGCTGGGTTCTTTGGCCGCAAAGAACAAGTTTAGCCAGCCATGCCAAGAGAAACACGATGTTTTAACCAAAGTCATTTGCTTGGTCTGGTTTTACTCCAACTTGGCCTCAGGTAACACGCTGACTTTGTATTCATAACTGTAAACATTTTTACCAGAGTAATGGCAACATTAGCGAATTCTCACTGAGAAATCATTTTCCAGCACTGACTCCATTGGTTCTGGGTATCTCTGCTTTTTAACAATTTGTCTAGGACATAAGTAAGCAGAGTTTTCTTTGTCTTTATCCTGTCTGGAGTTTTCTGAGTCTCTGAGTTGATCTCTTTCATCATTCTGTCTTTAAATACTGCTGCTTCCTCACTGTCCTGCCCTCTGGGACTCTAATTACAGATGTCAGAACATTTTTCTGTCTTGAACATTTTTCCGTCTGGCCAGGTCTTTCAATTTTCTTTTTCCTTCTGTGATTCAGTTTAGCTATTTTCTTTGGACCTCACATCCCTGGGCCGTACAAACCCTGGCTTCTGCTGCCTCCAACACGATCAGTCTCGTCCAGTGATTCCTATTATCTCCAGGTTATGGAATAGCTGATCGATTCCTTTATGTAGACTCAAGTTCTCAGTTGACTTCCCTGTTTGTCTCTTGTGTATCTTTTCCTCCATTTTCTTTAATATATTTATACTATTTATTCGAAAGCCTTTGCACTAACACCAACATCTGCATCGTCTGTGGGTTTGCTTCTGTTGCTTGCTTTTTCTCTTGATTGTTGTACGTTCTGTTTCTTCACATGCCTCCTAATAGATGCCTATAGAGTGGACATTATGTGCAAAGAGTTTTAGGGGCTGGCGTCTCTGTCATTTCCCCCATGTGGCTTGTGTTTTCCTCTGACAGATGGAGGAATGGACTGATCTCCTTGGTCCACTCAGAACTGGAGGTAACTTGGGGCTCAAGTGCAGCTCTGTTTTCGAATATCTCATGGGCAGTGGTGTGTTTGCTGTAGGTCTTCCCACCTAGAAGACTTCCCAAGCACTTTGAGACAGTGAGACACTTCACCCTGCCTTCCCCACCCAGTCCGTCGAGCACTGAGCAGTCATCCCTTGGCTAAGATTCTTGGCACCTCCTAGATCCCAGCTGTCATCCCCCTGCAAGTTTTCCTTCCCCTGGTAGAGTCCCCTGTCTAGATCCAACCTGACTGAACTCAGCCTATGGCTACTCTTGCAGTTGTCCCCAGGAAAGAAAATGGTCAGTGGTCTCTGGCCCAGGAAGGTCTTTGGAAGTTTAAGTATCTGACATGTTTTCTCCCCAGCACTCTGATGTCTTTAAATATATAATTTTAATAATTCATCTAATTTGCTTCTATTCAACCTGCTGACAGCTCAAGAAGCAGACATTCCTGTCAGTCCAAATTGATCCCCAAGAAAGTTTCTTTACAGACTAAGGGAGCTTTTTCGAATGTTTCCCAGTATTTTTCCATTTCATTCTTATTTTACTGACATGATTTTTATCTTGTTCCATTTTTTTGCATGTAAATTTATAACCAAGATTTGATTTATTGATCAGTGTTTTCAACCATATGAGATGACATTCTTCGTAGCATCTGCCATCATGAATTATCATCTGTGGCCGAGGTGTCCATCAGGTCTGCTCTTACCCTGCAGCTCAGAACCAAGTCAGAGGTGCCTATTCTTCAGTCAGGCTTGAGGCGCTCATCTAGATTCCCAAGTACAGTTTTAGGCACCATAATTTTTGCTTTGTTTTGATTATGTTTGCCAGGAAGAGCCATGATAAATTGTGCATGATGTTATGTCCTTCGGTTTTATTTAATCTCTCATAAAATTGTGTGCAATTCTCAGATATCCTGAAATTTGTCAGTGTCCTGTATTATCTGCTGCATTTTCCTTCCCAGCTCTCCAATGTCTGTACTTTCACTTCTAACCACTGTCTTCCTTAAGTCTGTAATCTATATGGCAGCAGTGCCCAGTGCCGGCAGAAGAGGGACGAAATGACCCTGTGGAAGTGGACCCTGGGAGAACCAAGCGAGCGTGCCTGGGGCCGTGGGTGGGACCCAAAGCGGGGGCTGGGCTGCGCCATCTCCGCCTGCTCTGTCTCTGCCCGGCCAGGCCACTCCACCTCCTCTCTCTGCAAGAGCTCCCGACACAGGTATACTCCCCAGAGTCCACTGTGGCAGTCCTGGCCCTTCTCCCAGGTATTCGCGACCTTTCAGTTTGGGCTCTCTTTCCCCAGGCAAGGAGTGGGGCTATCCCAGTGCAGTTCGGGGATCTTGTCAGGAGGTGCTCTCACCCAGCGTTTCGCCAAGTGTGATGTGGGCGTCACCTCTCCCCATGCCCCAGCCCCCATCTTCCATCTTTCCTCTGGGCTCCGCTTCCCTCAGCCCTAAGGAGAACATGGGGGGGAGGCGGCCCTCCCCCACTCACCAGCCATCTGGACCTGACCCAGTCCTTGAAGTCTCTGAGCCTCGGTTTCCTTGTTCGTAAAACGAGTCCGTCCGCCTTATGGTGAGACGCTACGTGGCACAGGCACGCGCTGCGTCACTGCGCCCTGGCATTTGGGTCAAGGGCAGCGCACACGTCCAGCAGGGCAAGCACCCGGCCTATGCGTGCGGGGCTCCCGCTGAGTGCGCCTCTTCCTCCGCGTAGCCCGCAACGGGGGCGCCTGGCGACGCCCCGCGGAGCTTCCTCCAGACTCCGCCCCGTGGCACGCGGACAGTGCCCACTGGCACGCTCAGAGCCCAGCACAGAAAGTATCCGCAGACTAAGCACCTTTTCTCCTCAGGGCGGTCTGAGGTGCCGCCTCCATTCCCGGGGAGGACTGCCCGAAACGCGTGCAGCGCGATCCAGCGAAACACCGCGAACCCGGGAAACGGAGCGATTTGCCAGCAAGAGACGCTGTTATTTTTTTCCTCCCTGCCAAGCCTGATTTTCCCAGCGATACTGCATTTCTTTGGATAACTCAGCCACCACTCCATCCAGATAGAGTCTCTCAGGCAGGCAACATGTTTACACTCAAAATGCTCACTTCCACTTCAAGTTTCCAATCCCCTGCTGCTACTTTCTGCAAACTTAATTAATTAGTTGCAGCTAACATTTGTTCAACCTCATGCAGGCAGCAATGGGAGACGGGAGGAACTGGGCGCTCAGAAATTAAAACATTTCAAAATATTGTCTTCTCCCAAGGAAACATTTCATTTTTTTTTTTTAAATTAACACTCCATTTGGATAACTTTAAGGTTTCAAGAGAAAACAAACAAGGGCCTTACAGTGGATGCTGACTGTCTTTAACTCCTTCCCTGCCACGGCTGGGCTGTCACTCGTATCCTCCTCAGCACCCCATGCCCGATGGGGCCACAGCCCCAGTCCACCTCATCTGGGGCGTGTAGGGGTCAGGGCCCACGTGGCACAGGTGTGGAGAGGCCCACTTTACGCCCCCCCGCCAGCACACTGAGACGTGCCTGGGCCGGAAGTCGCAACATCGTCTTAGAAAATGAAAAGCTCCAGAGGCGCAGCAAAGGCAGTGATGACAGCAGAGGGGTCGGGCCGTCTTTGGTTTTCTTACTGATTCGGTTGTGTCACCACCAAGTATAATTACACTGGGTAAGACTAACTAACAGGAAGAGTGGCTAAGAAATCACCCTGCAAATGCTCCTTCTCTCCACAGAGGAACCCCAGGGGTTCAGGCTGGGGCTTCTGCTTGGTCGGCTTAGTTGACAACCGCTGGTTGAGTATCTGTTCTGTGACCGACAGGATGAGATGCTGCTGCTCCACGACTGGCCGCAATTTGTGTGCGTTTCCTGAGGTCAAAAGGGTCAGTGCGGTGCACCCCGACTCTGCCGCAGGACATGGGAGCCTCCCTGTGTCCAGCACAAAGGTGCGTTAGGATTATGAAGTCGGAAGAGCCTTGACCGCAGGGGGCAGAGGCTGCCCCTCTCAAAGCTCCCGCGTAAGGGATGGAGGAGGAGCAGTGTCGGGGGGCCGCGCCACTTGGGGGTGCTTCTGGAGACTCCGGTCACTGGGGTGTGGGGTCATCATGAGTGTCTTGCGAGTCTACTTTGGTGTATTTTCATCTTTTCATATGTGCTGGTAACTCTAAGAGTCCTAAATATGTCGCCAACACAGTTTAAGGATCCTGGGTTGAGTCCCGGCTCAGGAGCCCTCACTTTTTTTTTTTTAAAGATTTATTTATTTCTGCATACAAGCTGGGTGCAGGCCAGAGGCGTGGGGCGGCGAGAGGGTTCACCAGAGACAGAGTGGGGAGCAGAACAGGCAGATCGATGGAAACACACTGCTGAGGGGAGCAGCGGGCGAGGCAGGAGAGGTCTGCTGCGCCATGTGGGAATCTCCCCGGCCGGGCATCGAACTCGTGTCGCCGCTGCCTACAGCTCCACAGCGCAGCGCTTAACCGCTGCGCCACCGGGGAGGCCCAGTCCTCACTTTTTTAAGCTACTGTTTAGGAGCTTCTGTTCTGAGTGGTCTAGTGTCACCGCTAAGTGACGTAGGGGTCGTCGGCCCTAACCCTCCAGGTAGTTACAGCCTCTCAGACAGAAGCCAACAGGCCTGACCTGATTTTTTTTTAATTTATATCTTTTACATTATTGTGTATCCCCCGTTGGTTCCCCACCACCAATTCCCCCATGAACCATCACCATAGTACTTTGTGCTCTTTTCTCCCCTGTTTTGAGCCCTTATCCTCCCCCTCCCTCGCGGAATATCTCTCATTTCTGATTGCCTGCTGGTTTTTGTTTTGGTTTTGTTGTTGTTATTTTCTCCTCCTGATCTCTTATTTGGTTCCCCTATATTCCTCTGATGAGTGAAACCATTCGATATTTTTCTTTTTCCTTCTGGCTTATTTTGCTGAGCATGATCCCGTCTAGCTCCATCCGTGTTGCTGCAAATGGCATGAGTTTATCTTTTTTGATTGCTGAATAGTATTCCATTGTGTATATGTACACATCTTCTTGATCCAGTCATCTATTTTTGGGCATCTGGGTTGTTTCCACGTCTTAGCTATTGTAAACAGTGCTGCCGTAAATGTAGGAGTGCAGGTTTCCTTTTGGATTAATGTTTTTTGTGTCCTTTGGGTAGATTCCCAGAAGTGGTATTGCTGGGTCGTATGGAAGCTCCATTTTTAGCAGTTTGAGGAACCACCATACGGCTTTCCACAGTAGTTGGACCAGTTTGCATTCCCACCAGCAGTGTGGGAGAGTTCCTGGTTAAACAGCACCAACTTGTGCGCGAGCTAGCGCTTCACCAGACAAACCAGGCTGCAGCTGTTCAGAACGATGCTGTGTGGTAGAGTTTCTGGAAAACACCATGTGTGGAAGGGACCAGCGCTGGCCCCATGCACGGGGAGATGCTAATGATCAGACGAGAAGTTTCCAGGCGAGCAGAGAATTCAGACAGAGACACAAAAGGAGCCTGGTTTGAGGTCTCATCAGACCTGGAGAGCGGCTGAAAATGAAGCCCAAAAAGTCGGGTGGAGACGGGTCAGCAGGCCCTTCGCGGGGGGGGGGGGGGGGGGGGGGGGGGGGGGGGGGGGGGGGGGGGGGGGGGGGGGGGGGGGGGGGGGGGGGGGGGGGGGGGGGGGGGGGGGGGGGGGGGTGGAGATGCTGGTGTGCGAGGGAAAAATGCCAGGCCTGTGCAGGGGGAGGCGCCTGGAGCTTGCACACACCCCGAGGTGTGAGGCTGTGTTCCCAAAATGATGTTGTTGGAGAAATGATGGCAGTCGATGAAGCTTCATCTTTTTATATAAAATTTTATATGGATTACAGGTGAATTGGTGGTGGGTTACCCAAGGGGAATACAAAATGTAAAAGATATAAATAACAATAAAAATATCTATTAAAAAAATTATATGAAAACAAAGACTGGATAGCCATGCTAAAAAAAATAAATAAATAAATAAATCTCATTCTCCAGCTCCACTTCATAGTCCAGAACCTAAATTCCTCCTCGGAGCTAACAAGGCTTGTCCTGTCACTGCACCGGGTCCTGCCACCTGCCCCCACAGATGCCTGCGGTGGGTGCTCCACCGCTGCGGCCTCCCACGGCCCTGCCTCAGTCCCCACATCCCTCCTGTGTCCCACCATTTAAGATGCCCACTGGTTTCCTCTCTGACTGTCCAAATGATAAAAATATTCATCTTAAGGGCCAGTGAACTAACCTCTTCTTCAGACGTCATTTTGGTCAGCCCCTTGCCAAGTCCGCGCCATTTGCGGGTCTGTCACACAACGTGTGCCTTCCACGTGGCTCGAGTCTGCCAGAGAGGTCGGCTGTGAGGGGCGCGGGCACTCTGGAAAGCCAGACCCTTTGCCATCAAGTCTGGGGGTGAGGGTGCCTTGCTTTCCCTGGGAAAATCTTCGCTCTCGGCCAGAGCGACTCCAGTCAGAGACCCCTCGACAGAGCAGGCATCGACAAAGAGCCATTCAGTTAATAGTTTATGAGACTTTCTGGCCGATAAACACTCAGGAGATACTTAGCGATCATTTGATGATAACTGTCTGATTGAGGTTATTTATAAGTGATGACCGTGAACTGCGTGGTAAACTTCGGGGACACTAGTCATCTTGTTTTCCACAGCCCACTTGCTGACTGCCTTGGGAGCTTCAGCTACTCTGAGCCAATCCAGATGACATGAATTATCGAAACCAAAAGAAGGTCATCGTTACGTAGGATTACTGGGGTACAATGACCACTGGGGTACAATGACCCAGTTTGGGTAATCCCAGTTAGGGAGAAATGTATCTGTCACTGTTCAAGTCAGTAATTATTTGTAGCTGGATACTCAGAGGTGTAGGAACCAAAGTTCCTAATGTATTCTGAAAGCAGGTATCATCCTCCCTCATTTATCAGATTCACCTGGAATTACTGAATTTTTCCCTTTTGATTCCAAGGAAATGATCCCAGACCTCCCTGGTGGCCTGGGGGTTAAGTCTCAGGCTGTCACCACTACGGCCTGAGTTCAATCCCTGGCCAGGAGCTGACCCACATGGCGCGGCAGACCTCTCCTATCTCCCCGCTGCTCCCCTCAGCAGTGGATTTCAGTGAATCTGCCTGTTCTGCTCCCCACTCTGTCTCTGGTGGATCCTCTCATGCCCCTCCCACCTCTGGCCTACAACCTGTTCTTCTACGCAAAATAAATAAAAAATAAATGTAAAAAAACCCACACACACAAAAGAAATTATTCCATTAGCAGGTACAAGGTGAATCTGGGCAAGAGAATTGTATCCATAAAGAAACATTCATAATCTTCTTATAAATAAATGATACCTTTGCAGATGTCTGAAAATCTGGCAAATGAAGCATTTAGTCCCAACTCTCCTTGAAAATGTATTGTTACTAAGTCAACTGCGTGGCTTTGTTTTCACAGGTCACCTGATACATCAGAAAAAACTCTAGATAATGTGTTTTTAAACTTTTCCTTTTATCTTGACATCACTAAATGATGGGGAGTATTCACCATTAAGTTCTTTGATGACAATATCCTTTTCTCTGACAAGTGGCTTTGAAGTCTCCTGCCACCTATGATGGGTGTTTGGATACTTCCCCAGCAAGAGCGGGCAGGATGCCAACACAAGCCATCAGGTGCCAATATTACACCTGACAAATTAGCCACACGACTGGAAAAGGGTGGGTCCATCCTCCTGGTGGAGGTTCATTTCCTCTCGTGTTCCCGTGAACAGGAAGTCATTGGAATGGGGAAAAAAGCTTAGAGACCCATCTGACATAAGATCTGAACTTGTTAACTCCTTGCGAACAAAAAAACTTGGAAGCAAGTTCAAACTCATCACGAGATTTCATTTACATTGACCTGTTTGGCCCCGCAGGTGGCAAGGGTCACAGGGCGCCGCCATTTGGTCGCCTGCAGGGTGCTCGTGGTGGTGAGTGCCCCATGGACACCCTATGGGACAATGACAACTGACAGAGGAACTAGACCAAGTTGTGGCACATATCGTAGGCCCCTAAAGATGGAAGGGAGCCTTGTAAGATCCAACCCCAGGCAGGGGTGAGGGTCAGAACCAACTCAATAAGATTGACTTGAAGAATTTAATCCAGTTGGCTGAGGGTCCATGAAATATGGCGCCATATTCCTAGAGCTCTCAATGCATCGACACCCCCAAACAAGTGGCTTAAAACTCACTCCTGAAGATTCTGTGTGATGGGAGTTATATAAAGCTTAACAAAAGGCACATTTTCCAGCTGAAAATAAGTCAAAGAACAGGGATGTCTACTTAAGTCTTTTAATGTCACCCCAAGAGAGAGCTACTGTGCATGGTGCCGGGTATTTGTAATGCCCAAATCATTATCCAAAAGTTATAGTTCTGCTTTTTAAACTATTACCAAAAATGACATAATATAAAATACAGTGTTCTACCACTGGTTTCTTTCTCCCTCAGACGCCTGTCCTTGGCAGTCTGTTCGCTCATTTTAACTTAATTCTCTGCCACTCTGATAGGTAGAAAGAGGCGACTCGCGTTCTGTTATTGCACATTTCTCTTACCACTAATGAGGCTAAACATATTTTTCAAATACTTCCTAGCCATTTGCAAACATTTCTCTTAAGGACTGCTTATTTTATAGCTTTTCCCCATTTTTAAATGAGTGATTTATGTTTTTCTCATTAACTTGTGGGGGCTCTTTGAATAATGGATAGTAATCCTTTTTCCTATAATGTATAATTCAACTATTTTGTCCCAATCTGTCATTTCTTTTTTAACTTTGTTTATGACATTTTTTTTTACAGAGTCGAGCTTTCCTTAGTCGACTCTGGACTCCCCATCTTGTTTACAAAGACCTTCTCACCCAAGATTATTTTTAAAAGGTAAGGTTCATTCATTTTTCCTTCCAATACTTGTATAGATTTGGTTTTTATGTTTAGAGCTTCATCCCATCTGGAATTTGCTTTTGTGTATGGTGGAGTCCAGATGGAGAGCCAGTTGTCCCACTTCCATTTACTGAAAAATCTCCTCTTTAGTCCCTGCTTTAAAATGTCTCCGAATTATCTTTTAACTCCCTCTGTATTCTTAGGTGTGCAACACGGCTGGCGTTTTGTCAGTTGAGTTTTCTATCACTACGCTGAAGTGTGGACGCAATCACTGCTAATGTTTACTGTTCGTTGGATAACTACTAGGCTAAGTCCCCACTCGTTTTAATTTTTTGTTTTCTGTGGCTATTGTCATTATTCTTTCCGTTTTCTTCAAGTAGGCTGCTCAGGTTCTGTTTAAAAGTCATTAGAAATAAGATTGCGTTTTAATTTCTGGAAAACCTGCATGAAATTTTGCATCTCACAAGCCTCTGATTTAAAGCTCTATTAAAGTTTTAAATGGCTCACAATCCTTACGGGAATCAGTTCCTTCGGATTGGCTGCCCCACGAGGCCAAGAGCAGCTGCTTGTCATGGCCACACAGCAATTCATGACCCCTGACCTTGGAACTATGACCTACATAAGATGGACGTACATGGACACATACGGCACGCTGAAACGTATGAGGTACGTGTTCACAGAGGCAGTTCTGTTAAGACCCAGATGAGCTACTGCAAATGGTCAGGACGGGTGGGCGCTTCACAGAGGAAGAGTAGAGGCTCACTCCCACGCCTGTCTCCACCCCATTTTTATAGCATTGAACGCCCTCCGACCCCCACCCCGGCGACCTGCCCGGCGCTCACCCTGTCACTCCTTTGCACATTTATTCATAGACCATTTGAGAATGATCTAGAAATCTCTATCTGTGGCACAGAAGAGTCCTTTTCAAAAAATCACATGCCGAACTGTGTCAATACCCACAAACTAGTTTCCCCAAATGAGTTAAAAATGAAAGGTTGCATTCAAACAACTCCATTACAGGGATTTCTTTTCATCGTAGGACATCAAATACCAGATATTAATGATATTTCACTTTCCAACCAGTGGTTTTGACATTAGAACACAGAGCCTATGTCTAGGTAATAAAATGGGAGGAATTTTTTTTGCCCCCGGAGGCAATTCATCCTCTTGTCATATTTGAAAGCCCTCAGGTAACAAATCCTACAGTCCCCAGGACACTTCACACCTGTGGAGAAGAGATTTCTGAAACTCTACATCAAATCCACTTTTGATTTTCCCTTGAGTTTGTCTCTGTCAATGTTAGGCAGGTAACACGTTTCAGCTTTTAAGCCATGAAGTGATCTTTTTTTAGAAAAAAAAATTGCATTCACAGCTTTAATCTTATATTTCCATGCGTATTGAGTTAAATGTTGTAAAACTATCAATTCTGTCAAAACCTAGCAAAAAGAAAACAAGACACCATGCAATCTTAATGTCCAAACTGACTGGTGATTATCAGAAATTAAATGTGCAGGAATTCCAAATCTTTTTTGATCTGAGATGTCTAGATAACTTTTGTTTTTCCATAATTGTATGAGGTTTCTACATAGTATTTAAGAATCAATTATATTGCAATTGATGTAATTAACTCTAATAATCCATTAAAAGTCAGTAGGAGGGCTATTCAAGTCAACAGAAAAGAAGGAGTATATTATGAAGGTGTTATTAACCTATACAGAATTTTACCAGACATTTTCTTTTCTTCCATAATAAATACACAGCAGTTAGGAAGGCTGTCATTATAATTTAATGTGAACAATAGCCCATTGCGTCTTTTCCTGGGCACCCCTTAACTAATTCCATGGACCGTGCACAAGTAAAATGAAACCTTTTCTAATCAGGGTACACTTATATCAATCATCTGTGCCGCCATGGTTACAGAAGGGGTCCAGGCCGGGGGTGCAGAAAGAGGGGTGCTGGAGAAGTTTCAGGCCCACCTTCTCTTTCAGCTGAGAGACTCGGGCCCTCGCCGCCATGTGTACGCAGATCCCAGAGCACACAGCCCTCCAGAAAGTTCTCCAGCAGCCACCACGCTGCCAGGCTTTTGGAGTTGGTGGGAGTTGAGAACCACATTCCCTCTCTGCCTTCTTGCGCAGCGCTGGCAGGGGGCCCCCCAGACAGCAACGCAGCCAGACTCGCCAAGCAGGCCTGCTGGTCCCCGGGGAACCAGGTCCCCAACACGTTCTGGGGTGGGCTGCTCCCCATCCTGAGTAACATGAAGTCAGGAGAGCAGCACCTCCTGAGAGACTCCCACCAGGTCCCCGACCTGGTCCCCCCCTGCTTCCCCGACCTAGTAGTGAACAAACGAGGCTCGCGCGGGACAGACGTGGGGCCGGGGCCTCGCACTTGGGCCCCGAGGCTGGGGCCGGCCCGCCCGCCGTGATCCGACTGTGTGGGCCAAGGGCGGCCTCTCCCCCCGCTCTGGGCAGCGGGGTTGCCGGGAGAGCCCCCCTGGATCACGGGAGGGCCGCACTGCAGAACTAGATTAGAGATACCTGGAAATCAGAGCGCGCTCCCGAGCCGACACAGGCCTGGCTCGCCGCGGGGCCGGCGCGGGAGCCCGAGCGCAGGGCAGGGACAGCCCGCGGCGCTGCCCACGCTGCACTTGGGGACTGGGTTCCGAGCGGCGCGTCTATTTCCCCGGCGACTCTGGCGCGAGGCTGCGAGAGCCTGGGACAAGCGTTGATGGAAAACGGTTCCCGTTCATTGATCAGATATTTGAAGCACTAGGCAGCCTCAGAGGATACAAATAATTACGAGATAGGCTCGAAGCCGAGCAACCTCAGCTCTCCGTGTGGAAAGCAGACAGACCCCCAGAAGCAGATAAAACAGACGGCTCTGTATGTGTGTCAAAGAGAAGCCTCAGCCCGTCGGTCACACCTCTCCGGGCTTCTCCCTGGAACCCCACGAGCAAACCCCTATTCCCCAGAAGGAACTTCCGCGGCCCCCTGGGTCCTCAGGCACACTGGCCGAGCTCCCGCAAACTTCCTCAGGAACCCGGCCCCGAGCCAGGCTCCCGGCTTCCCGGCAGGAGCTCAGGAGCCCACAGTCTGGTCCCCAGGCCTCACCTCGTGTCTCTCACTCAAAGGGTTCATCTCAGAGACGAATAAAGACGCCCTTTCATTCTAGAGGGTTCCTGTTTCATGTGGCTCAGGCAAAGATGGAGCAAACCCACCAGACCCACGGGCGGCCCCAGCAACTAGAATCTGAGACTCCGGTGCCCAGGCCTCCCTTTGAACCGCTTCCCTCGGGCCGGGCCTGCAGAGGGGTTTGGACACAGTAAAGCGGTGGCTTCAAAGCCGCAGGGACTTTGTATGTGCTGGGAGGAGAGGGGGAATGTCACCTTGCTTTTTTCTGAAACTCCCACCGTCGCTTTGTCCGGGGCCCAGAGCACAGAGAAACGAGGTTGGTCCAGGAGCCGGCGGCCGGGGCTGTAGTTCTGCCGGCCCCTGGCCAGCTGGGCGGCCAGCGCTGTCTTTGCCCACATCCTCTTCCGAAGAGAATTCAGGAGCCTGACATCGACGCCCGCCACTTTGCAGGGCCACCGGAAACATGGCTTTGAAAATCAGAGGTCCGGGAGGGTTCGGTGGACCGTGTGGAGGATGAGGGGGGCTGGAGGTGGGTGCGGGCTGGGAACACACACCTCAGTGTGCACCGGCCCCCCTGAATCGTACCCAGGTTGTCAACCAATGTCACCTTGATAAAAGATAGTACAAAATTAGACAGTGTCACTCAAATGGAAGAAATTCACATTTACGCCTTTAAGTACAACTTCCAACCTCCGAGTTATCCAATCTGATGACAGACGAGGTCGCCCAGTGCACTGACGGCCTCTTTGCTGCCCGGCGTGGACAGTAAAGCTGGTCGCTGCTAAGCGGCCACCAGGGTCGCCCTCACAGGTGGAGACCCTTGAGGCACCGTCGCACGGCTCCCTCCTCACTCCCCCCCCCCCCCCCCCCCCCCCCCCCCCCCCCCCCCCCCCCCCCCCCCGCCCCCACAGCACCCTGCATGCCCGGAGAACCCCAACATCCGACGCCAGGCGCTCATGTGACACCTTTGTTCGGGGCTCATTTCACTTGAGAGGGGAAAATAATACCTCAACCAGGAAATACATCTTTGGCTGCGGTTCCGACCTCCCTCACGTGGCGCTGGAATATGGCTTTAAGGGACATTCTTGTGGCCTTTCCAGGTCTTTTCCTCTAGGTCTGCAAACAGGAGTAGCCCGTCAAGGGGAAACTACTCCCCAGCAGAGCCGCTCTTCAAAGGGGACTTCTTCGGGCAGGAAAAGGGAACGTCTGATACTGTAGCTGAATAAACAGACTCATCAAGCCCAGTGCCAGATGGGAAAACCAGGCAGGCTCTGGGGCCTGTGGCGGCCAGAGGCAGCCTGCACTAGTGCTGGGCCCCCGCCGCTGCCTTCTCTCCTGTTCTCTGCCTCGCCGCATCTTCCACACCAAATGCCCTGGCTCGCCTGGGTGGGGAGCGAGCCCTTCTCCTGGTATGGATGGCCTCCTGGAGGGCCCGGGCTTCACAGAACTTGCACCTGACACCAGGCCTTTGTCTCCTCCCAGGCATTCGCCTTGTCTCGAACCCTCACAGAGTCCCCGGCCACCACCAGCCTTCCTCAGAAAGCAGCTAGTGTGACAGCCGGACAGCTAAGCCTGTGTTTTAAGTCTTTCTGGGTGACTGAGAGAACCTAGGACCAGCCCAGGGGGCCTACGAAGGTCATTACTGGCCGGAGAGACATACAAGTGCAAATACAGAGAGAGAATTGTCAGCCCTGGACTTTGACAGAGTCCAGACTCAACTCACCCAACTTAGGGTCTCACGGTCTATGGTAGAAATATTTCCAATAGCCAAGCTAAGTGCTACAATTCATTTTCCACTTGAAGAGCTGGTCAGAGTGAAATTCCAAGCCACAGGTCACAGAAAGCTTAGGCTTCGAATTGAAATCTCTCTTTTCCGTCCTGGAAAATTCAGTCAGTGTTATGGCCGCTGGGATAATCTGGGCACTAAGTGGGTGGGGTGAGTCCCTGCCCAGCCACACCCCCCCTCTGCAGACACAGCTCCCTCTGGGCTCCCCACAGCTCATTATCAATCCTCACGGGGCTTCACCCGAGGGCTTTGGTTTGAATGTCTAAACCCCTCCCGAAATGTCCTTTGAGTAAACAATTCCTGGATGAGAAACATACTTGGGAAAAGTTTATAAAACGCCCCAGCACTTAACCGAGAAGTCAACAGTTTCCCTCTCTAAGCCCTGGCTCCTCGTGGCCACACTTGGTGTCCTGCTGAAAACGCACCTCTAACCGGCCTTAGCAACCTCAAGTTCAACAGAAATGATGACCGCACAGCCAACCCCAAGTAGACAGAAGAATCATGGAACTACCAGGCCAGAAAGGGTCTCTGAGGCCGGAGTTTTGCTTGTTTATTTTCCAGTAAGTTCTTGACCTCAGCCACTCAGCCACCTCCCATTTTCCCCATCGACTTTCACGCGTAAGAATTTATGTTCTAAAAGACTGGTTGAACCTGCACACAGTAAGTTTTTCCATCCAGAGTATTTTTCAGCAATTCATTACAATGGGAGCCATCATAAGCAAGACCCAAGGCTCACGTTCTTCATCACCAGCACCAAGAGTCCACACCAGCCACGAACTGGAACACTTACTTGAGTATTGGCCAAGAGCAAACGATGCGTCTACTTTGGGGAAAGAGAAAAAAACTCCTACTCAGCCACTCAGCTGCAGTGTGACAAGCTTTACTTGAGTGTTTAGAAACAGGTCATCAACCCAGAAAGTCTTCAGATTTAAGTGATTTTTGCATATGTGATGGCATCACCGTCAAACACCTACCAGACTAGAGAATAAAAGTCGGTGGCTGTTTTGGAGCAGTAGGAGTCTGAAGGTGCCACCCTTCTCTGGGCACACAGATGAGCTTCTCCATTACACAATCGTGGGGCAAACAGCCCTCAGACACGCTGAGGGAGCAAGGTGGGAGCCTCTGGTTCCACTTACCTTTGCCCGGGCTCTATTTGTTCTGCAGATAATACACTTTGGACTTCTTTAGCCAGCCAGTCATCTTGCACAAACAGAAAACTCCCTCAAACTTTCTGTTCCCATGGGACCCTTGAGAAAACAAAATGGGGAAAAAAAAGTGCGATTAAAATCTACTTTCTTGGGTCAACATGCTAAGATTGAGCAATTTCTCGACATCTTAAAAGGGACTGTTCCTGCTGTCGGGGGAGAATCAGTAGCTCCTATTGATCAAAAAGCTGACACAGTAACGGCCGCAGCCCGACGTCTGAGCTGCGTGTCGGGCGCCGGGGCCTGTTCCCCTTGTGACCCCAGGACCTCCTCCTCACCCACCCTCTGCTCAGCTGCTTCTGGATCACAGATCACACACCTTGCCCAATTCAGAAGTGATAAGGCATGTCCCTCTGTGTGTTTCCACCATAAACTGCATCTCTCTCGCTGTGCTGCAGCATCCAAAAATATCTGCACTCAGAAACTCAAACAATTCGGGCTAGTGCTTCATCCTTCACCCTCACGGGTCTTTTGAGGTTCTCTACGGGAAAGGAGATCCCCTGCGTCTGAACACATGCACCGTTCACGTAAACTCAGTCACCACCCAGCCCCCATCAAAACCTGTTCTGCAGACAAGCTCTGCCAGCAGCCTTTGTCACCTGATGTGACGAGGGGTCTGTCATGGTAGGAACACACCCCTGGATCTGCATGGGAAGGGTACGCCTAATCAGGAGAAGGAGGCTTGACTTTGTGTGAGCGGAGTGTCAGGTACATCGCAGTCAGCGTGGGGGAGGATGGAAAGTGTTTCCCGTATCCTGGTTGGGTAGAAGCTGGTCACGGGGGACAAGGGTGGGCAACGCGGTGGCTGGGGATCCCTCCTGATGCCACCCCCAAGTTCCTGCTTCAGTCTCAGGTTCATTTTGGGAATCAAAGCAGGGGGGTACTTACATATTAGACAGAACGTAAGACCCCGCCCCAAGTCACCTGTGGTCCCCTCATGAGCAACATAAACAAACTCTCGCGAGACTGACTGACAAGGAAACCCACAGGTGTGCCATCCTCGAGTGGAGGAATTAGGGTAAGACTTCCAGATTTCAAGAAAATATCCTTTTGGTGTCAAATCACCAACCACAAGCACTGGCCCAATTAGGAGTCATCAATTTATGGAAGGAATTTTCCGGGGGGAAAGAGGAGCGCTGATCTAGATTATTTTCCGCTTTGTGAATATGCAATTGTGGTTCTTTAAAAATCCGAATGAGCCATCAAGCATCTGTATTGATAGAATTTATCAGATAACTGTAAAATAGTCAACTTGATTGCCTAGAAAAAGTGAAGACTGAAGCATGTTGATCAGCTGTTGAGAAATGTCTTTTTGTATGTGAGTAGACTAATGGAGAGATGGACGATAGAGGATGGAAAATGGTGGACGGGAGATAGGAGATGGGTGGGTGGGTGGATGGATGGATGGATAGGTGATGGATGGATGGATGGACAGATAGACAGATGGGTAGATGGGTAGATGGATTATTGAGGTAGATAGATAGATGATAGATAGATAGATAGATAGATAGATAGATAGATAGATAGATAGATAGATAGATAGATAGATAGATACACAGATACACAGATACATAGATGGATAGACAGAGAGATGGGTAGATGGGTAGCTGGATGGATAGATAGATGAGAGAGAGAGAGAGATAGACAGACAATAAATAATTTGTGTGTATACAGAAGTTCTGCCACTCATTTACCACCTAGTACCCAGGTGCCCAGGAAAAAATAACAATATTACACAAAGCACATCAGGTGAGTGCTGCTGGCCAAATGAAGAACAGGCTATAGCTAAAGCTCATTACGAATTTCCAGAGAAAGTAGGAAAGGGCATTTCAGATAGACAGAGAAATTAGTATGAGAGATGGAAGGAAATTTAACTTGGGAAATCCCTGACATTCCTGAAAGAGAAAAGTCTCCCCTTCGATGAGCGTGAACTAGGAGGTTCAAGTGAATGAGTTGACACAAGAACCTTGTCCCAGGACAGGCAAGTCAAAATTTGGTTTTGCTTGAAACACCAGGCATTTTGGGGCCGCTGGTTTTACCACCACACCCCCGGTGTCCCCTCACGCTGGCCAGGCCGCATCACCACTGAGACCGAGCACGAGGCCTTGGAGACCCTCGGCTCACGACCCGGACTTTCCAGGCTCTGCCCTTTGCTTCTGAAGTGTCAAGGGATCGCTTGTGTCATCGCGAGCCCCTCCCCCAGCCCCTCAGAGCCGGTACACAGAATGGACGTAGCGGTGCCAAAAGCGATAAGGCCTGGGAACTGCTGGCCACCGCCGATTCTCCTGTCAACATTCCTGTCCTGAAATCTCCTGACTGAACCGGATCACTTTCCTTTAGCGACGTAGGGGGAAGACACCGAGGCAATATCCGGCTTCTCGGGGTGGTTTCTCGGGTGCTGTCTGGACCCTGAGCTGCTGGGGCCCTACACCGCTCCCCTGTGCACAGCCAGACCCCCCAAAACATGGAAAGCTCATCAGGAGCCAAATCTGACTTCTATTTCCAATTATGAGCCTAAAAATGCAGATTCAGAGTCCAGATTCACCTCAGGACCGGAGCGTGTGACACTCCGCTCCCTGCCCCGGGAGCTCAAGGGCCCCCATGCGTCAGCTTCCGGTCTGCCCTCCGGCCAAAGACCCCATCACCACCCATTTCATTCGTGTGGTTATGAGGAAGTCACGCAGACCCCAGGGCGTCAGAACAGCTCTCCTGCCGGCTTCCTCATCAACCTCACTTGGTATTGAGATCAGTTGCTCAGCAGTTGATTGGAAAAATTTTCAGATCAAGTTAGTTAATTGAGCTGGATTTAAATCTCCAAAAGGGCAGAGGCTGTGCCTATTCTGCCTGGCCCTTTAACCAGCATCTTTCACCGTGTCTGCCGCCCAGGAGGAACTTGTAGAGACTTTTCTTTACTTCCCGCCAGTCCTTCCTCCCCTGCAAAAACAAGTCACAGCTCCACCAGGAGGGTCTGCTTCTCCAGCCCCCGGAGCCCTGGTGGACGAGGACAGCTTCGACCAGCTGAAGGCAGGAGAAGGGATGGGAGTGCCCCACGGCGAGGTCTCAAGAGGTCTGGCAACTTCCACCCGGGTCTTTCAGAACATTTGCCCTGGAGAGAGCTGGTCATGGGGAGAAAGCTGACATCAAGAGACCAGCAAGCTCTGGAAGGCCCCAGCCGGCCGCACGGAGAGAACGAGGGCCCCAAGCAGCCTCGGGCCGGACACGTGTGAAGACGCCTCTCTGGGGTGAGCCTCGGCTACCATCTTGGAACTCTACGCAAGAATCCAGCGGAACCCACTGACCTCAGACAGAGTGATAATAGGTCATTTTGATAGGTCACTAGGTTTTGGGATAGTCTATCACACGGCCATAGGTACTGGAAGCGTAGTCAATGTTTCTTGAATAAGTAAATGAACGGATAAGAGAAGCCACTTAGAATAAAGGATTCCCAAATGAACCCAGTGGAATCCATTAAATAAATCAAGGTGAGGTCAACAACCAGTAAAGACTCGCAGAAAATTGGACCACTCTGTGGATAATTAAGGCCAAGAGGAAATCTGCTACAGAGTAGAAAAAGTCGTTTTTTTGAGAGTGGAATTTTCCAGATCCACTAACCATCTTCGCTGTGTTCATTAGATGATTGCTTGCTGCCCTACTTCCCTTCACAGTCAAATCATGGCTGTTCCAGCCGTGATTCTAGGGGCGAAGTAGAAGAAAATAGACGAGCCAAGAAGAACCTTCAGGGGCCTTCGTGGGTCTCATTTTTCTATGAAGGTTTTAACTCTACTCTCTCTTAATTTTGTAAAATAGACTTTGGCCCAGGTACACTGTGTAAAACAACTAAATATAGCCAGCGCCCAGGGTGGGTGGGAATGGAAAAGAGAGGCTAAATGCCGGGCACTCACAGCTGTTCCACCCCACACCCCCGGGCTATGCTATTAGGCACCCGTCCCCGGCCCCCCACCTGCGCACGGCCCCGCTTTATACCAGGGCGAGATCCACGGGTCCATCTCCCTGATGGGCGTAAATAAGCCTGAGTCACTCCACCGTCATTTCACCCCAGACACAATAGCCGCGCCTTATTTTGGTGAGGAAAAACGATTTCAAGAGGATGTCTTTATTCTTTCCCCAAGTTTTACCTTTGTGCCTCTTCAGGCCCCCCCCAGGCCCCAGTGTTCTTTTCTTGGGGTTCAGCGCGTCCTTCCTAACACCCAGCCCCACGCCACCCCTCCTCACTTACAGGCTGCCCCCACCCTGTCCTGGGGGAAGTAATCAACCTGAAGAGACCCCAGATCTGCCCAGCACAAAGGCCTTGGGCAGAGCAGAACAGACGCGATTCGGAGAGGCGCACGGCCAGCTGGGTGATGAGGCTTCTAACAGAAATGCTGTGGTGGGCAGTCCCCGGAGCCCGGAGCTCAAGTTCAAGGTCAAGTCTTGAGCAGGCGGCTCTTGGGGTTACTCTGAGCAGTCCGGGTCGGACCGTGAATGGCTCCGCGGCTCACACAGCGGAAGACCCGAGGCCGGCCATGAGGGAAGCGCGTCAGCGTCCCCGACACTCCAGGTGGCTTGGACCCCCCGGGACGTGGGGACGGAGGTCTCCTTTGCCTCCGATTCTGTGGTTGGCCCGCTCACACCTGCCAGAAGGATGTGCTGTGTGGCCACGATGGGCTGGGGGCAGAGAATGAGGTGTTAGAGGGGAGTAGAGATGAAGATCCGCCTTCAGGAAGCTTCCACGAGAAAATGGGTCATGGCGGGATGGACACTTGGGTTCCGGGGCAGGTGAGAGGCCCTCGTGCCGGACACGTGCGGGGGAGACCAGCACACGCCTCTGCTGCCTCCTCCCACACACCGTGCCCACGGGCTGCAGGCCTGGGGGCTGCGCTGCCCGGAGCCGTCGCGAGCTGTCGCCTGCCCCGCCAGGTGTCCCTGCAGCCACGGGGGGCGGAAGAAGGGGTGCTCGGCCCCCAGGGGCTGTGCGCCCTCTCCAAGGGCACCCCCAGTGCAAACAGACTCCTGCCCTCACGTCGGATTCCCTAACAGCGAGCGGCAGCCCCCTGGCCTTTAGCTCTGCTTCTCCCAAGGCTGCAGTCAACCGCCGATGCCTTTTTTGAATCCCCCTGATTCAAACACCCCAAGTGCCGCGGTCGATGAGGGGTGGGCGCTGGTAACAGCCTCCCCACACTCGGAACAGGCGGGCAAACAGGCCGCTTCTTATCCTGGACCTCGGCTGAGGAATGTGTCCTCCGGGGTTCTGGAAGAAGGAGGGGACACAGGAAGCCACGTGCAGCCTCCAGACACACTTCTGCTCCCACCACGTGATGATCAGCCGGCCACGTGCCCCGTGGACGTGGAGGCAGAGAGGCCAGGGCCTGCTCAGGGCCCTGGGGACGTGGCTTGCCGGACGTCGGCTTCAGGAGGCCACAAGAGCCTGCCGCGTTGTGACCTGTCCTCACTGTTGATTTGGGATTGGGATGGAGTCTCGCACCAGGTGTCCTGGGTCACTAACGCTAGGTGCACCCCTGGAGACCACGTCCGCGGGAAGGTGCTCGCGGACACTTGCCTCTGGTCCCCCAGAAGTCAGGCCGCCAGTGGTGTTGCTCTCGGCCGATTTTGACAGCGAAATGGAAGAACAGGATGTCAGGAAACAACGACCCGCTTTCAAACAAAGAGGAAAAGAGAAGCAGCTGCACCCAAGCTGCCTCTGGAACCGCGAGTGTCTGTCGCGGCCAGCGGGCTGCGGAACAAGCAGCCCCAGGCTCAGAGGCCTCCCCGTGTGGTGACATCAGAGCCCTCCTGCGGGGGAGCGGACAGGGCAGTGGGCACAGAGGAGGGGGCGTGGGAGGCGGAGGGCCGGCGGCTGCTCCCAGTCTTAACGGAGAAGGGACCGGGGCCCTCGGTTCCACTCACTCCACTGAGAAGGCTGGTCGGGGGCCCGGTCCCGAGGGAGAACGAATGTCCCCTGACGCCCCACTGCAGGAGGGACGGGCCTTCTTCGGCCAGCGGCCCCTCGTCACCGTGAGCTCTTCTCTTTGCTCTCATGAGGCAACTTCCTCCTGCTCTCCACACCCTCCCGCATTATCCACCCCTGTACGTTCTCCATCTCGTGTCCTTCTTCCTGAGAATGGGAATCGCCGCGTGGACTCCTCGCGGCCCCTGAGCCAGTCAAGGAAGGCCGGCCCCCTTGCCAGGTGAGAGGAACATTGGGGCCCCTCCTCGACCCCGCCTCCTCTTCCTGTCACAGCGATGGGGGAGCGTCAGCACATCAAACTGGGGGGGCACTGAGAGGCTGCTGGCTTTACGCTTGGCCTCGGCCCATGGTTTTGGGGTGGACCTTGCAGGCATCTACGTGTCTTCCCTGCATCCGTTGCTCCTGCAAACCGCCGGCCAGTGCTGGAGCGAGGGTCTCCATCGTTCAGCCGCACGGTTTCATGGTGTGGAGAGTTTTCTTTCCCCCAGACGCTTTCGGTTTGAGGGAAGAAATACACACACTTTTGAAAATGCGAACTTTGAATCTTCCATCTTGAACAAAGGCCATGTCTCCCCAGAGAAGGTGTTGCAGGGCAGAGAGAGGGTCTCCCAAGACGACACCCTGTAATCTGTGCTGCCGTAGATATGGTGGAATAAAAATTAAAAGGGGGGATTGTGAGAGGGGGGTACTCAGGAAAGGGGAGTGTCCCAGGACCCCACCCCTACCTCAAGCCGGGAGAGATCCAAGACACCTAAGACTGCGAATCCCAGAATGCCATCATCACCGAGGGAAGGATGCTGAGGACAGAGGGAGGAGTTAAGGAGGGGTTTTGGGATTTGAAAACCAGACCTGTGAGCTTGGAGGGGGCTATTTCTCGTGGTTGTGGATTGCCAGGTGTTTGAGTGCGCCATTGAAATTTCAGCTCAGCCGAACTTGTAGGAAGCATTCACCAATTTATTCTCTATTTTTTTCCCCTTCCCTTTTTGTAAATAAGCCCTTTTATATCAATTTAAAAAAAAAAGAATGGTAAGAGGGTGGTCCTCAGGAAAGGGGAGTGTTCCAGGTTCCCTGCCCCACCCAAGGGAGGGTGGAGCTGAGCAGGAGAGATAAGAAGACAGAGAGGAGAGAAAGGAAGAAAGGGAGCAGGACGGAGGCCAGAAGAAGAACAAGCAGCAGAGAGACATGTGAGGAAGCTGCACTGGCCTGGACTGATTGAGACAGACGTGGGTGACAGACCCGTGGGGAGGGGACTATGGCAACGTTGATCTTGGTTTTGACTTTGCTCTTTAACTCCAAGAATTATCTGGCTGATTCTGACCGTTTTCTATGGGCCCCTGCCGAAAGGTGTTTTAGACTCGGGGCAGGCTTTCAGGCCTTGTTTTAGGCCAATCCCATTTGGGTGGACTTTTGCCCACGAGGTGATGGGTAACTTTGGGTACTTCGTTTAGAAACTATATTCCTTGTCTTTTCTGTATTATCACACTAATTGTATTTAAGTTTCTTTTCCACTTAAGGTCTTATATGTTTTGTCCTGATGCACCAGATGGCAGAACCTATTTAGAATGGGCAGGTTTGGGGGCTCTGGGGTTCCCCTCCCTCTGCCCTGTCTCTCTCGTGGCCCTGCTTGCCCACACTCTGGGTTTTGGGCTGCAGGTCAAGCTTTACCCCAACAGCCCCCGCTCCGTGGAGTGCCTCCAGGGAGATGAGGTGGGAGAGGCTTGCTCAGGAATTTGAAATTTCTAACTTTAATTGAAATCCATGTATTGCAAGACTCCACTTTGGATTCGGTGCCAGCATTTGGCAGAGTCCCAGGAAAGCTAGGACCTCCCAGTATCTTTCTATTTCGGTGTTTGTCCTCTTTCCTGGTGGGGAAACCGCATGCAGCTAGAGCCCTGGAGCTGGGCAAGCCTCTAGAAGCTCTATTCGGGGTGCCTGGGGCAGCAAGAATATATGATACGTGCACTCTTGATATACTGGCCGGACGCTGGAGAAGCATTGTCTCTCTAATCCCCTCACAAATGGCATGGGGCGGGGGCCGTGGACAGCAGCCCTGGTTTAGAGACAAAAAGTCTGAGAGTTGGAGAAACTGAATCCCTCGTGGAGGAGATAGAGTTCCTAAGTGTTACTTCAAGAACTTCAATTGGCTGTTTGGCTGCAGAACTTGGAGCTTACCCACTCTTTACCAGGCTATTTCCATAAAAATCAACCCAACCAGTTATAATGAAGAAGAGGGAAGGGCCAATCAGCAGAAAGGAAGAAAATGCCAATCGCCATGGAAATTAATCATGCCGTAATAATCACAACATTTCTTGAGCACTTACTGTGTGTCTGGCACCGTCCCAGAGCCTTTGCCTGGCACGGCCTCAACAGCCCCTAAGAGACAGCGCTGCGGATCCTTCGCCGCCTATCGTTACTTTTTCTTTTTGCAGAAACTGAGGCACGGAGCAAGGAAGTGACGCGGTCACACAGGAGCGATCGCAGGATGCGGAGTGTGACCAGAACAGAATGCACCTGCCCCCACGGACCCCAGAGAGGACCACCTGGCAGAGAACGTGGGTGCCCCCAGCACAGCTTGGCGTCTGTGCCTTGCTCACCTGTCAGAACCATCCTCAGGGACCGGCCCCCGCACCTGGCTGCACCTCCTTCCTCCGTGGGACACAGGAGGCTCCGGAAGACATGGATCCCGGGGTGCCCCACCCCCCCAGTCCTCACCAGACTGGAGGCATCGGTGCCAAGGACGTCTTCTGTCCTATTGAAAGTGAAGAACGCTCGCCTCTGAAATAAGTACAAAGAGCAAGCAAATTTAGTCAGTTTATGCAAAACACAAAATGGCATCTGCCATCTGGAAAAACACACCAAAGCCGGGAGCCGTCAAGCTTCTTTCAAGATTTTGGCATGTAAATTCCACTTTTTTTTTTTAAGTCTAAAAATCCACGTGAATTCCCAGTTTTGGTAAATGCCACCCCCAACCCCTTCCTTGACGTTGGCGGTTCCCTCTCCCCCAAACACTCTGTCCTGGGTTCAAAAAGTTATGTGTATATATATGTATAAATAACATATAAATGTACACTGCATACACATAAATGTACATATAATGGAACATTAATGAATTGCTTAATTAACATAATTTAATTCTAAAATTAACATTTTATAGAAAATACGTTCAATATGTTTTATGTTAGTGTATCTTCTATTGTATGTCTGACATGAGATAACAAATATGATCTAAATTTACATATGAATGTGTGTACTTTTCCTTCACCGTGGTTCCAAGGTCTCTGAGAACACGGTTTCTGAAAAGATCGTTTTTTAAAAATCTTTCGTAATTACCATCTTTCTTACATTTAAAATGGCTTGGACACGCACCTCAGGGCAAAAATCCTGTCCTGTCAAAATATTAACAGGGATGTAAAACAATGACACTTCATCAAAAAAGAAATCAAATGAGAAATAAAGGAAGAAAACAATAAAGTGGCCTCGGCAGACGCGCCTGCCCCGTGCGGCCTCTGCGACCCCAGGGTCAGCTGGTCACGGACATCTGCTGGCCCCAGTTTGTGGGTTGCTGCCGCTGCCCTCTTTCTAAACACCACGCCCTGGGGTGCATCCATCAGTCCTGGTTTCGGGGGGCTCAAGACAGGTGAGAAGGAGGCGGCCTCAGCCTTGGCCACAGTGGCGGTGGGTGGGCAGGACCGACCCGGTGTCTGTCTGACGGGGCGAAACAAGGCGCTGGCAGCTGGGGCGACTGCACGTCTCTAAAAAGCCAGAAATTCTGGGCCTCCCCGGTGGTGCAGCGGTTCAGAGCTAAGCTGTGGAGCTGTCGGCAGCGGCGGCGCGAGTTCGATGCCCAGCCGAGAGATTCCCACATGGCGCAGCAGACCTCCTGCCTCACCCGCTGCTTCCCTCAGCAGTGTGTTTCTATCCATCTGCCTGTTCTGCTCCCTGCTCTGTCTCTGGTGAACCCTCTCGCCGCCCCCCGCCTCTGGCCTGTACCCCAGCTTGTATGCATAAATAAATAAATCTTTTAAAAAATTAAATAAATAAATAAATAAATAGCCAGAAATTCTAAAGACTAAGCAAAGAAATAAGAAACAACCGAGGTCACAGGTCAGAGAACAGAGGGGTGGTTAGCAGAGGGGAGTGGTCGGCCTGGTTGCACGGTGGGGGGCAGGGGTCAAGAGGGACACGTCTCCAGGTAGAGAGTAAGTCACGGCACGTCGGGCACAGCTCGAGGCCGTGCACAGGGGCCGAAGCACAACCACATTTCAGAGACATCGCTGAGACGAGGTGGGCACAGACTTCCGTGGGGATGACGTCCATCACGGCAAAGGCCAGTCACGCTGTTGCTCACTGTGAATCAAAACAACTGCACTTCAACGAGAACAGGGAGTTAAGTGAGATGCGCTGACCGGAGCCTGGACAGTCGCCGAGGCAGGAGGGGGACGAAGGCACAGAACCCTAACTTAGGCTGAGCTGTCTCACAGCTGGAGTTGGGAGGCTGCAGCAGTGAGAAACCCAAGGGAGGAGGCCCAGGGCTGGATGGCACCAAGGACGACGCAGCGAACGGCCCCAGGGGCGGCCCTCACAGCCACACACTCACGGGAGCTGCTTGACCTTTGACAAAACTGGGGTCCAGACAGCTCAGCCCGCTGCTAGAATCCAAGATGGGGGTGACCTCAGCACTTCTCTGCCTGGGGGCCTGCTCTTAGCCTGGATGGAAAGATGAGCCTGGAGATTCTGGGGGACCCGGCAGGTGACATTCAACACATGACTGTCTCTGGGTCCTCTATTTTATCATCAAAGTGTTTCAAAGGCTACTGGGAAAAAATAAAAAACGATGAACGAAGAAAACTTGGTTCTCAGGAGCAGAAGATCACATGAGGCCAGAAGCTGGCGAGGGGTCAAAATGCGCCCATGCTGTCCAGTGGGTCTGACTGTTCCCACTCATCTCTTCTTAGGCCGACCCCCTCCCAAGGCTGAGGCTGATTTCCAGGTTGGCCTTCTGGGGTGGGGGGCAGGGAAGATGAGCTGAACCGCTGCTCCCACGCCCAGGGCTGATCTCACAAAACCAGGATCTCCTCCTTTTTTGACCCACCAACCCCTCCTCCCGCCCTCCCAGCAGCCCCTGGTGATAGGCCATCTTGCTATTGCACTGACATGAACGTTCTCTCGAATGTTTCTTTACCCTCAGTCTTTGGGCAGCCTGCCGAGCTTTCCCAGAAGCTGGCACAGCATCTGTAGTTACCTCAATGGAAAGAGGCCCCTGACCTCCATTAAAATCCTTGTTGGGCCCCTTATTGACTGTGTGACCATAGAAGATTCATTTGAACCTCTTTGAGTCTCAGTTTCCCCATCTGTAAAATGCAAGATGTTTGATGGGAGGTTTGGACTGGCACAGTAGATGGTCATGATTAGGTGATGATGCGATGGTGACGATGTTGATAGAGAAGATGATGGTGGTGGTGGCGATGATGATGGTGGTGATGATGGTGATGACATAACAGTGACGGTGATGATGTAATGGTGGTTATGATGATGTAATAGTGACAGGATGATGGTGATGATGTAATGGTGGTGATGATGATGATGATGGTGGTGGTGATGATGATGTCGGTGGTGATAGCATGAGAATTAACCCCTAGGCCACCAGGAAGCCCCATGTGCTGATGATGTTGATGGTAACACCATTACCATCACACAAGTTTCAGCATAAGACCGCTTCCTGCCACTCCTGGGAAGTTACATGTTGCCACAAAATGACCTTGACTATATTATTGACATGACATTCAATTTCGGGGGCCCAGGAGCTTGCTGCTATCACAGAACCCCCTTCAGGCCAGTATTTTGAGTGTCACTTACACCAGTTTGGAAGTAATCTGCTTTCTCGCCCTTCCAGCAAAGGATGTCAGAATCAGCTAATGGAAAGTGACAAGAAGGGATAGAATGAATGAGAGGGAGTTAGAGTTTGGGGTTAAAAAAAAAAAAGCCATGTTCTTCAGAGAAGGCACAATGTTAAGCGTAGCATGCTAAACTGTGCGTGTCAAATAATGGGCTACTTAAGGATTTTCATCCATTTATTCACATCCCATTTTTGTGGGTCTTTCAAAGATGTATTTTCAAATTAGCTCTCAGCTCTCTAAAGAAGTACTGAGAGAGAGGGAGAGAGCGAGAGGAAGAGAGAGAGAGAGAGAGAGAGAAAGAGAGAGAGAGAGAGAAAGAGAGAAAGGCGGAAGCTCGTCTATCAGAGAAGCCAAAGACAGTTCAAGGAAGAAGAAAATACTCAGGAACGGAGGCGGAGGCTTCGTGGAAATGGCGGCAAGTTTTATAATGGTGGCAGCAACTTCCCGAATAATGGAATTTAATAACATATAATCAACCATGATCCAGGGGAACTCGATTCATTCCCACTAATTGTTTGAGCCAGTGAAATGAAGGCAAAGTTTACGGTGCCAGCATGCTGCAAATGCCCCAAACGCCACGGGGAGAGAATTGTTCCCAGCTGCCCACCTCTCACACCCAGAGGGCGCATGGTCTCTGCCCTGAAAACACCAGGCTGAATCTCCAACTTTCTGTGACAATGCTAGTGCTAGGACGCGAAAGTCACAGAAATGTAATTTTTGCAATCAACAAACTATTGTGCTCAGCAGAGAACAGAGGGGTAACTAGATAGAAAGCCTCCAATTAGGTTATAAAGAATAATAACCAATATGCTTTCATGCTAATGCCAAAAAGTACAAAAACCTATAATAAATCTAATTGAGCACATGATCATAAGCACTGTTTTCTACCTACACAGCTCTGCTATATTAAGGTAGATTCCAAATAGAGAAACACTTTTTTTTTTTCATTGTTACTGAAAGGGGGGCTTTTTTTTTTTCTTTTTAATTTGGATTATTTTATCAGTATCAAAAAAAATAGGAAGGTATAATTAAGAAAAAATGGTTTTCTCTGCCATTACTGATTGATTATATCTAAGCATAAAAACCGAAGAAACTGGAGCAATTATCTGCATAATTCAGGTCTCCCCAAATTAGAGGTTTCTAATAAAAACATATTGTTTTTGCCTGAATTATTAAGATAATAGCCTTCGTTTCTACTTTCTCTTGTGAGTGTGGACCAGCCTATTGATGCAAACTCTTTTGTTATCACTTAAAAGGGCTTTTTAAGTTTTCTGACCGTGGAGTGGTGATGTCTTCGGCCCCTCCACTTTAACGGACCTCAAAAACACACAATCTGCAATTCTACAGAACACTTGGCAGAGTTGGTACTGAAATGACAAAAGCCTCAACAATCAACCACAAAAAATGTGAACAGCAAGTGTTACCTTAACCTTTCCAGAAAGATCCCTGAAATCTTGATTCCATTTGGGGGCAGGAGAGGGAGAGAAATACCCCAGCAAAAGGATAATCTAAACACAGGAAAATTACTACTGAGGCTTGGCCACAGCAGCTAATAAAGAGAACGTGGTTAAAAGAGATTAAGGTTCAAATGGAGGTCAGAAAAGAGGCTGATTGAGGAAAACTGTCATGTCCGCTGTATAGCCGCTTAAGTGAAACAGTTTCCCCCGAATCAGTCTTAGGTTGAAAAATTGCACTGTTGGGGTTAATAAAGAGGCCGGGCATTTGTTTGGACTGAGACTTCAATTAAAATGTTATTTGGAGCAGCCAGAGCTAATGTGTTGCTTAGAGGTAAACTGAACAGCCTTTTAAGAGGACGGGAAAAAAAGAAGACGAAGAAGGAAAAAAAGACCACCTAATCTGTCAAAGACCCTGAATAACTGGCAGGAAGAATTGTGTCTGCTGGCCCGGGGCCCGTTCCGGCGGCGGCAGGCATTCTTCGGGGCTTGTGACATCATCTCAAACAGCTGAGGGCCCGAGTGTCGCGCTGGGCGAGGAATCCACAGTTCAGCTGAGCCTTCTTTGAGACAAAGAAAAAAATCTGGTGGGCGTCCTATGCCAAGGCTTGTTGTTTTAATGTCACTGAAATGGTGGGACCGAGGATGCTGGGCCTTCGTCTGATGACTCTTCCCTCCAGCAAAATCCATGAATACACTTCATTGAATTTCTCGGGCCATACCCATTTGCCCGCAGTCAGACAAAACCACCAAAGTTGGCTTCCGTTTCACCGCTTTAGGGTGAGTGAAATGCCCTCGATGCGCCCCTTCTTCCCCACCCTCTCTGTTCTGTTCCACGAGATGCGCTGCCCACGTTGAGGCTGGCCAACACCGTCTGCGTCTCTGTGACGAAGGCACACCTGCCTCAGCCTTTCTGAGGCTGGGGTTGGAAGCGGGGGGCTGGCGCCCCGGCACAGGAGAGATAAATGGAACATGCAGACTGATGCGAGTGAGGGAGAGAGCGGGGGGCTGCAGTGCGCTCCCCTTCTCTCCATTTCTGAGCTGTCCCTGTGAGCAGCATAGTGGGTAGACCTCATGAGCAGTGACAGGGGGCTGAGGAAGCAGGTCAGCGGCAGATACATACTCGGTGACGTTCTGTGGGGGCGCCTGGCTCTGCTTGTGGAGAACAGGAGGACACACGCGGAGAGCTGGGGTGGTCGAAACAATGTGGACGTGGGTTCTGGACGCAAACAAAACAATGGACTCACATAGAGGTCCAGAGCCAGCAAAGGCCCTCAGGACAGGGCAAGAGACTGAGTCCCAGGGAGAGAGGGCAGGACACACACACACACACACACACACACACACACACACACACACCCGAGAAAAGTCTGTCTTCCAGCCATTCAATTTTTTAAGCCAACTTCCTACACGGGAGAAAATGGACTCTATACAACTGACCCTCCAAAAAACACTAGTTCTCTTATTCAAACTAAAAATGATAAATTCAAGAGCATAAATTCTCCTCTCTTCCACCGCCCCAAATTCAAACAAGGGAAGGCGAACGGAAGGCATCTAAGCTTCAGAATCGTCTCTAAGAAGGCTGCAGGGTTGGAGAGAAAGGGGTAGACGGTGCCTTAGGCCCAAGACCGGCAGCACAGGATGCAGCGTGAGAGAGACCACACTTTGAGAGGAAAATGCCAACGATTAGCTCGCCGCGGAGGGAACGGGGAGCAGCGAGCTGACAAGTACAGCACCAGGAGGCTAAGCCCGTCCAAGTCCTGGCAGAATCTGCCAGGCCCAGATTGACTTCATTAGTCATTTAGAAGTACATAGATCACACAAAAATTATCCTCCTCCTCACTGAGAAATAGTTGATCATCGGAATAAATAGAAACTGATTAGAACACCAATTCTTCAAAGCATAAATATTTCATTCACCAACCAGTTGCAATTTTGCCCGTAGCAATTAAGAAGAAAGTATGCAATACAACCACACAAAAGGTGTGACTGTCACCGATTCAACGGGGAATTGGGGTGGCTGTGGAGCCCTCGTGGGTGCCGAGGTGAACACAGAGACCCCTCGGCCCCAGACGCAGCTGAGGAAGGCGGAGGAGACACGTAACTCTGCGGCTGTTTGTCCTGTTCCCTGCAGTCGGCCACGTGGGCCTGTCCATGGCGCTCATTCAGCGAATATTTGTCAGGAACTTTCTAGAACTTTCTAGATGCCTGGCACTGTGTGGGGGCTGAACCAGACCACCACAGCCAGGTACCACCCCCGATCCCCTTCTGCCTGCCCTGCCCCTCACCCGGCTGAACTTGATCCCGGCTGGACACCCCGTCACGTCTCTACTCGGTCTCGGGCATCGAGCCTCACCCCCAGCACCTAGGTCACATTAAGGCCCCAAAGAATCTGTACTGGCAAATAAGGCCTAGGTTCAGGCAACTTAATCATGTCGATGATAATGCTCAAAGAAAACCTTGGGGGCGGGGGCCTGTGGGACGAGGGTCTCCCCTCCAAGCAAGAGGGGGGCTTTACCTGAGCCAGCGACGTTTAAGTTGGACGCTGGAAAACGAAAGGAGTTTGTCTGGAGAGCTTTGCAAGAGAGGCGGCAACTCGTATAAAGCTGCGGTGGTGTTGAAATCACAGGAAATAACGCGGAGACTGTAGCGCGCGGGGGAGGTTCGGGGGGTGTGACGGGAACCCCTGGGAGCCAGGTCTTGTGGGGCAACAGCAAGTGCAAGACCAAACAGGGCCCATTTGGACGTCGGGCTCCCCGAAGAGTGCCGTGAAGACTTGGATGCAATGGGGTGATCGCCGCAGCTCACCAAGCTCGTGAGCTCAGATGCCAGCATGTTGGAGCCTCCTGAAAGTGGCGGGGGGCAGTGGCTGAAATGTCTCAGCATGTGGAAAAGTGGGGAGCAGGAGCCCAGCCACATCGAGCTGGGCAGCACGGAGAGGGAGCAGTGACCGCGGAGAGGAGAAGGGTCCCCGAGAGCAGAACCGAGCTCCACACAGACCAGGGCCCACGGAAAGTTCTCGGGGAGAAGCCCAGAGGCGTGGCACAGCATTGCCGCCCCCCCACCCCCCCCCACCCCCGCTTTCAGCGCTGGCACGTGAGGCCCTTCTGGGGGGCGGGCTTCCCCTGTCCCTCTTGCTCCTCTCAGCCACCCTGATGCGATAAAGTCCACCTCCGGCTCCCCAGCACTGGATGGACCCATCCCCCATGCCCTGCAGTCTCTCCTGGCACCTCCCTGCCCAGGACCCAGTGCTGGGGCCCACAGTGGGCGCCAAGAGGCTGCTACGCGGGGGCGGGGGGGTGCTAAAACGTCACCCTGACCAGACCTCCCTGGCCGAACTCACTAAGGCTCCGGGCTCGGCCTCTGCACGCATTCTCACTTGGTCTTCAAACGACCGCAGACAGGGAAACGAGGCTGGCCGGGGCGGCTGGGCGAGGGTGGCCTTGGACGGCACGTACGTCCGCCAGGGCCGAGCCTGCGGTCTGGTCCATCTCTCCTGAGGATTTGGGGGCACTCCTCCTCCTGTCTCCCACGTGCGCTAGAGCCCCAGGGACCTGGGCGGCAACTGATATTTGTTGAAGAATAAATCAAAGGGGAGTGAGCCTGGGTGGTCTCTGAACGCACACTTAAAGAAAATTCATGGAACAACATCCTACACACATTAACATAGAGCCCAGGCCAGTGAGGAACCCCACCCACAAGGGCAAGAATTCCACACTCGCCACCTCTCCCCTCCCTGCGGCCCCTGGGTAGACAGGTTTCTTTTTTTTTTTTTTTAAGATTTATTCATTTATGCATACAAGCTGGGGTACAGGCCAGAGGCGTGGGGCGGCGAGAGGGTTCACCAGAGACAGAATGGGGAGCAGAACAGGCAGATCGACGGAAACACACTGCTGAGGGGAGCAGCGGGCAGGGCAGGAGAGGTCTGCTGCGCCATGTGGGAATCTCCCCGGCCGGGCATTGAACTCGCATCTCCGCTGCCGACAGCTCCACAGCGCAGCACTTAACCGCTGCGCCACCAGGGAGGCCCGGAAGACAGGTTTCTGGGGGAAAGGGAAGTCCGGTTCATTTTCAAAATGAGAGTGACTGGGCTCGACCACACCATGAAGGGAGAGAAGGGGCCCGTGGACACCCGTGGCTCCCAGGGGTGATGCCCACCCAGCTGAGGGGGGCTGCAGGGGAGCCAGAGAGGGGAACACTTCTGCTCCCGCTTCCCCCACAGCTGCACCTTGTGGAGAAAGGCAGAACCAGGCAAAACAGTGCTTTTTAAACATGCAAGACATCCCATAGGACTATTTCACACAGACCACAAAAGGTGGAAACTCCAAGCAGAATCTCCCAGGATTCCAGGAAGCCTCATCACCTCACAATCCACAGGGGTCTGGGGGCAGCTCAGCCGTTGTGGGGAATAGACCCACACCCAGCAGGCCTGGGGGGAGAGCCCTGCGCCTTGGCGGACATTGAGTTTTCTTTCCTTAAGAAATTTGTTGAGGGCTTCACATCTCTTTTAGGGTGAACGCAGGATGCCGGTGCCAAGGTCCACATTTTCCTGTCCTCGTTGGTGAGAGATTCAGAAACGATCAGCGGATTATAAATGTCTTTCAAGCTGTTGATAAATAGGCGCCAGCTCCGCTTGTTCAGATCTCGCTCTAACATCCAAACGGGCAACTCGATGTCTGTTCACGGAACTTACAGTCCCCTATCGGGAGACGCGATGATGTTTGAGAACGATCGAAAATGAGCATGAAAATTAGGAAAACTGGAGCTTGGCTTGTTTTACCCACACATTTAATAACAACTGATTTTTTTTTAAATCCTGTTTCTCCACTACCCCACCCGTACCGCCAAACAACCTGTTCACCCCTGAGTCTAGCTACTCCTTCTTGCCTTCATGGGCATGTGAAGAGGAGACTGGGTTCCGCCGATTTTATATCTGACAGGTTGGTTCTGGCTGTTGGCTCTTTCAGGCTGCTTTACAAGGCTACAGGACATCAAATTGCCTAATTCATGGACTATCATCTTAGACCAAATGGGTGGCCCAAAGAAAGCTTGCCTTCTACCCTTTTGAAACTCAAAAATTGCACAAGAAGTGACAGATGGATGATTTGGGGAAAAAAGAAATGTCAATTAATGTTTGTCGAAAGGGTGTCACAGAGGATTGGCAGCGTTTCTGCTCATCGGCAGCTCCCCGAGCAGTCAAAGACTAATTGAGCACCCAGTCCCCGAGCTCCCTGAGCGGGGGAGGAGAGGAGCAAGCCGCCGGTTCCAGAGCACTGTCCGGGGCTGGCAGACGTGAGCTGTTGGACAGGCGGCGCCTTCACCAATACCCAGTGGCTAAACGTGAGGTTTTCGTCGTTTTCTCCCTACAGTAGAGGTGGATGCATTTGAAGACCCATCCCTCTTGTCTAAAAGAACTCATCTTTCAAGTGACTTAAACAGATAAAATTAGGAACAAAGTTTGTTGATTGACACAAGTTCGTGAGCTGTGTGACCGACAAGCTCAGCCGTATTACCTCACGGTAATACACGGACGTTTCGGCGCTACTCAGCTGCAAGCATGTGGCTGGGCACCCAGGAAGCGAAAGAAAGCCAAACACAAAAAGAAACCCACCAAGCGAAGACCTAAGGCCACTTCCTGTCGATTTGCTTCTGGAAGAAGTAAAATGTGCTTGGCCCACCGGAAATACCCACATCCAATAGGTTTCTTTTTTTCATCTCCTACTTGTGCATCCTCAAGCTTCTCAGGAAGGCGCATGCTTATCCCCAGGTGGCCCTTCTGCTTTGACCAGAAAGGGACGGAGTGGATTACCCTGAGCAGGAAGGGACAGAGTGGGTGCAGGCGCAGGCCAGACAGTACAGTCCCCTGGGGAGCGTAAGGGGTGGACATACCCAGGATCTGATTCAACGGAGCTTGACCCAGAAAGGATCTCCACAGTATCTGACACACTGAAACACACGCGCGGAAGCTGTCAGAGGTGACGTCTCTAGAAGGCACCCTAAGGAGAGATGTGTCCGGCAGACCTGGCCTAAGCTGACCCCTCTTGTGGGACCATTGGCAGCCTACCAGGCCGGCCTCTCAAAGACGGCAGCCTGCCCGCCTGCCAGAGCAGGTTCTGAAGGTGTCAGCAGGATTTGGTTGACCGGATCATTAATGGGACTTTGGTTAATTATTGACTGATTAGGGATCTACCTTATCTCTCCATCAGGAGCTGCCTCAAGACTTAACGGGAGTTGGACCCACCCCAAGGCCTTTCCTTCTGTTCCTTTGAGTCCTGTGGCTTGTCCTTGCCCAGAATTCTCATGGGGCAGGTTGGCCCGTCCTCGGAGACCTGAGGGCCCTCAAAGGCACTGGACATGGGGGGGCTGTGTCCAGGGCCTGGGTACCCAGAGGCCCTAGCCAGGCACTGCCTTTGACCAACAAAAATGGTTTATGGGTCCAGGTTTTCCGAGTACATTTCTGGGGTGAAAAACAATGACTTCCGTCTCTAAAAGCGCCGGTGATGTCCGCGACTCAGGTCCAGCCCCCTGGCCAGGAGGCCCCTCCACTAAGACCTCTGGGCAAAGGCTGGGACGGTGCAGGCGCTCAGGCCCAGCTGCCCCAGATAAGAGGTGGCCCGTGTTAATGCGCAGACTTCCTGCGCCGCAGCAGGCCTTCCTTTTCTAAACAGCCTCCCTTTCATGTTGGCGAATGTTGTTTTTCCATTGACTCAACATCTCGCCTCTGGGGCTAAGCCAGTGGGGAAAGTTGGAGGGGGAGGGGGGAGCAAAGGGGGGTCCAGTGAAGTCCAGCAGGGGAGAAGGGAAAGGGAACTGGCCACATCTCCCCACACCTAGCCACCTGCTCTGGGAAGACGGGACTGGGCCTAAAGCTTCCTCTGGAGGGGGACCAGCCTCTGGTTCCCTGGGGGCCCTTCCTGCGAGAGCTCATTGGCCCCGGAGAGCACCCCAGGACTCAGGCCTCGTCCCGGCGAATGTCCCTCAGGAGTGCACTTAAGAGGGAAAAGAAATTCTAAGGAAAGGAAAAACGCCCAGATGGGAGGAAAGCGTGCAGAAGAGGGGCGCCAGGAGGAAAACAGAGACGGCACCAGGCACCTGTGAGAAGAAAGTAGAGGTGAGAACATGAAAAGAGACAATGAAACAAAAACTAAAGAGAAACGGGTAAAGAATGCAGAAGGGGACACTTTTCTCTGAAGCCACTGGACCCTGGGGGGGGGGGACGGTGCCCTCAGGGGCTTTCCTGGGCAGCCCAGGTCAAGGGGCATCTTCAAAACCAAATCTCGATTAGAGTCAGCTAAATGTTTTGACTTGAAGGAGACAAGCGGGATTAAAAAGTGAAATAGAGCAGCCGGATAAGAAAGAAACAGGAAAAGAAAGAAAATTAAAAAAAAAAAAAAAAAAAAAAAAACACGCTCCCGGGTGACACAAAGGGACAGAGCGGAAGCACCTCGGACCCAGCCAGGCAGCCCCGCAGGCAGCCCCCCAGCCCCAGGCTCTCACGTGACAAGTTGTCACATTGGTTTAGGGAAAACCGAAGCAGCACTTATCCCTTCCCTGGGCCTAATCTCTCCCCAGCCACAAAACCTCCGACCACGTTTAATGGGATTACTTAGGTCCACTTTCTCCCCCCTCCTTTATTTTTACAATTCTATTTTCAGCCAAACGGGGTCCTTGCATCCATCCACTTCCTGCTGGCAAGGCGACACCTGGCTCTCGGGGCTGTGACCCTTTAGACTGTTTGGATTCAATCTGAAAAATGTCACTTGACGGTTTGATGCCTTTCTCTGGTGGAAACCTCCACCGCTGGTGCGTGAGAAGGGGGGGTGCGGCAGGGGCAGGCTGGGCCCCAGTGAGGATCCCTTCTGAGGCCGCAGGGAGCTTTGCCCTCTGAGAGGTGCAGGCAAACCCGGCCCAGGGGACCACTTTCCCCGGTGGAGACCGTGAGCTGAAGCCTCCAGCCCCCATTTATGCAGCGGGGATGTCGGGGCTGCGGAAGAGACACGCAACATACGCTCTTCCTCCTGGGTACCTTCTCGGTCATCTTATTAGGTTCCCGAAAACAATACAGCTCACAACTGATTGCACATTTAAGGTCACTGAGTTTTCCTTTCCTGCCAAAGGCCGTCTCTGCATCCACGGCTTGTCTTCGAGCCCACGCGGTCTGGAAGGAAGAGCACGAGGTGCTAGGGGCACACAGGAAAGGCTCCGAGGGCGCCGGCTCTCCCACGGCTGGCTCGAAGGGCCGGCCTCTTCCCTGTGCTCCCCCCGAAAGACCCAGCTGCAGATCCAGAGAAGGAGGCGTGAGCGCTCTCGCCTCCAGCTTGCTCTAGACCCCGTCCTGACTGAGGCTGCAGAAGCCCAGCTAACTCCAGGGCGAGGCCCCCTGGATGCGGGGAGAGCTGGAGGCCCGGCCCGCCCTGCTCGCCCACCAGGCCACCAGCAGCCAGGCTGACTGTCAGGCACCGCCCCAGGAGACCACAGGGCGGAGAGAAGGGTGAGCTCACCGGATCCTGGAGAGAAAAGCTGGCAGGGGGGTTCGGGGGAGCTGGGAGCCACACTGGACCTGGGGGGGCCACAGAGGGGAGATGGAGGAAGGGGACTGGCCACCGGAGCTGGTGCTGGGGGGCGGGCACTGCAGGGGAGGCCTGGGGGAGAAGGGCCTGCCAGTGGGGAGTCTGTGGGGAAAGAGAGGAGGAGGGGGTGGAGACACCCCCGTGAAAGCAGGTCCTGCAAGGCTCCAGTGGTGACGGGCCAGGAGGCCCAGTGGGGGAGGGGGCTCTGGGGCCTGGAGACGGGGTGCCTGGGGGAGGGGCAGACTACCTGGGGCAGGCAACATGAGGCCATCTGGTCAGCGCTGTGCACCCAGCACAGGACCCCTGGCTGTCCTCCCCTGCGAAGTGGGGCCCAAGTCTTCCTGTTGGTCTCGAATCAACCAGCATCTCCAGAAGATTCTGGGGGAGGCGGCCAGAGCCGCCCGGCCCGCAAGCCAGGCCTGAGCCACCACGGACTCAGCCTCTTGCCAGCCCTCCCTCCTGCCCACCCCCAGCTCCTCACCCCGCTCTCCTGCCTGCCCCCCAGCTACGATAACCCCTCTGCCCACTCAGTTCTGCAAGACACTCCATCCGCTTGCCCACCCCTCACCTATAGCCTCTCTTCCCCTCTACCTGGCACATACTCCCCACTCACCCCACTGCTTCCAGCCCCACCGACACGCACCCCTACCTGGCCCTGCCCCTCCTTCTCTGGCTTCTCCACTCTTCCCACACCCCCAGTTTCCGCCCCACTCTGACCACTCCCCCAGGTATGGACACCAGTCCAGGGCTTGGAAGCCAGAGGGCAGAGCTGTCACCTGTCTCCCCAGCCTGGCCCCCGTGTCTTGTCTTGTCCCCTGGAGTCACGGAGAGTGGCCAGCGAGCAGGGACCTTCCACATTTGCCCAAAGCTGTCCACAGTCTGAGAACAGGCATCCTGGGCGCGGCTGCCCCTGCAGACTCAGGAGGAGGAGGCCCCCCCACCCCGGCTGGCTCACTCACTAGGGACCCGGTGCCCCCGCTGGCCATGTCCTCCTGACGCCTTCCCTGGAATACACGCCGACACCTCTCCTAAGCTCTCTGGGATGTGAGCAAAGCCCCTTCCCTCATCCCCAGTCTAACCCTCAGCCCTGCTGGGGCGCCCCCACCCCCATTCCTCTGGCTCCCTCCCCGCAGACCACGGCAGCTGGGCTGTGGCCTTCCGCCATCTTCCCACCCTTAGCGTGCCGGCCTCCCCTTGGTCATCCGGGGATGCAAGCGCTCCCTGGTCATAGCTTAGGAGGGGTGTGTTTTACTTCCCACACACTCGGGGAGCAGTTCTTGTAAAGCAGAATCGATGGTTTCCATTTGTTTTCATTTCACCTGGGAATGTTAGCCTTCTTTTCCTTGAGGGGGATTTTCGCCTGTGGCTGCTTTTGCTGGGAAAGTCAGGTCATCTATAAAGCAGGGAAGGGGAAAGCACCAAACAAGAAAGAAACAAGCAAACCTCAGGCTGGTGAGAGCCTCCAGGGGCCTGGGCGCAGACGAGCTTCAAATAAGGCCCGACCCCACCGGGCTTATGGTCTACAAGGAGGGTGGTGCGCGTAGAAATTGTCCAAAGAAGCAACTGCGCATGAGCCAAAATGAACACACGGATGAAGGCCGAGTTGGCGTCACCAAAATATGGGCACAGGTTCGCAGGAGGCCAGGCCGCACACTCTTGTAGGCCACACGTTTGTGGGGGAAGCCGCTTTCCTCTCGGCAGCACCGTTGTTTCCACCCACGAGGCCCCCGTGGCTCTGGGGGTTGGAGATCCCCCCAAGTGCCACAGAAAAAGCACTTAGAGGTGGATCAAGTAGCACAGCCACGGTGACACCAGCACAGGCTGAGCAGTGGCTGGAGACACAGCCCAAGGAGCCAGAGTCCCAGGTCCTGCCTGGGGTGGCGGGGAGGGGGCAGAAACCTTTATTTTCCTAAAGCTCCTCCGAGGTTCCTAATGGCTGGCCAGGTCTCACCTCCGCCCAGCCGGATCCCCTTCACCAGCAGCCTCAGAGCAGCCTTCACGCCGGGTTGGATAAAACATTTCCAACATATTTAAAAGGCAATTTTGGAAAACTATGCAGCGTATGGGTTTTCCTTTTGATCTCAAAATGATGACAAACAGACACTTAAATACTTCATAAAAGAAATATTACCAGAAAAATTATAGAAATCTGGTTTTTGACTTTGTCTTGCTCTAATTTAAACAAAATGGAACCTCCCAGCCATTTCCCCCTCCCACCCCCACAAGCCCGAGGGGGCGTCCTCCCTTTTCCCTGTGAGCACTGCCTGGAGTCTGCGGGGAGGCCTGGAGGACAGTGGGGTATCTCATGCCCTCACAGAAGCCCCTGAAACTAGCCCCCACCCCTGAATGAACACCTCAGCTTGAAAGACCTTGGGAAGGGAAGCTAGGGGTAGGGCTCACAGCCCTAGAAGAAATGACAAAAAAGGGGTGAGGCAGTGGGGAGATTTCCATCCCTTCAAATGACCCAGCCCCAATTCTGGCCCGGGGAGGGAGGTCCCCTGTCGCAGGCCCTGGACGTCCATCCACCTACCCTGGGCCCCACGGCCGGCCTGGTGGCCGGGAAGCAACAGGCGGCCGCGGGGGAGGAGGCCTCGGGGCCGCGCAGAGAGCAGGTGGCCGCCCGGTGCGCCCGCGTGCGCCTACCCTGGCCTGCAGCGCGGGGCTCCGACTCCAGCGGCCGCCTGGGGTGGGGGTGGGGGGGCGAGGGCCTCGGGGGGCCCGGGCAGGGCCGCCTGAACCCCAGGGCCAGAGGGGCAAGCAGGGCGCGCGCTTCCCCGGGAGCGCGGCCCCGCAGATGCAGCCTGGAGCGCCGCCAGGCTCTGGGCTGAGAGGCCGCGACACCCAACGCTGGGCCGGCAGCGGAAGGAAGGGCTGGGAGGGACCAGGAGACCCAGAGGGAGGCGGCCGAGGGCCCGGGAGCTGGGTTCCAGCGACCACCGGGCTCGAGGCTCCCTGCCTTCCCCCCCAAGCCGAAACTTTTGCCACGCAGGCCGGCCAGCATTTCCGCGCAGGTTTCGGCAGCCGCGAGCCGCCGTCGGGAGGAGGCTCGGCGAAGCAGCAGGTCCCGCGGCACCCAGACATCGGCAGAGACCGGGCCTCTGGGGGTGGCCGCGGGCTGGAAGGCGGCCGGCGGCCACGCAGCCCAAAAAGACGGCCCGGAGCGAGATCGGCGCTCCCAAACCGGCAAACGCTCGGTGTGCAGCGGTGCCCGAGGCTTTGCGTAACTTTGCCCACTGCGCCCCCGCGTGCAAAGGCGTCCCCTCGCACTCACACCCTCACCCACCCTCTCCCCCTTGCCGCAGCCAAGCCTGCTTTTGTATTTCGGTGACAGCGAACGCGAGGCTAATCTGAGCCAAAGAGGGAGGGGTGTCAATTGCTCTAATTCCCCTCCTGGCACCCCCAGATCTGGAGGGCGGGCGCCCCGTTCTCCCCCAACGCGTCCCCTCTGCTTCCTTTGCCCCCGGTCTCCAGCGTCCTCACTACTGTGCATTTGAAGAAAATAAAGCACAACCAGATGGATGTGTGTTTTTTTTCTAAAATCTCGGCCTCTCCAAATCCTATTCCTCAAAGGGCCAGGTGTAGTTGCAGAAAGACAAGTTATTGCGGCGGCCCCGGCACCCCTCGGAAGGCGCGCGCGCAGCCTGGCGGGCGCCTAGGCGGGCTCTGCGCGCCCGGCCGAGCGGCTGGATTATGTAAGTAACAGCCCTCCCCGTGCTCACCGCCATCTGTTAATATCTTGCTATTAGAAAGTTCGGTGCCTGAGGCAAAGCCAGGGCTGGCGGGAGCAGAGGGCCTCCTTCCTACAGCAGCCGCCCCCCCCAATAGTTTTCACCCACTTCCACAGAATCAAATAGAAAGGGTACCCCTCCCTTCACTGACAACCGAACCCCTCTCCTGGCAGGTGTGCGAGGAAAGAGTGATTTTCTCAGAGGTCACTTTATTGTCATGAATCCTTTCGCTGCGTTTATATCCTTGTGTCAAGTCTCGGCTCCTGGAGGCGAGGTGTGGACCCTTTTCTGGGATGGGGGCTCTACCATTTGAAAAATCACTTTTCTGCCAGCACCCCAGCCTCGGATTTTTGTGAGGGTAATATTTCAACTCCTTTGGAGAGATTGGCTTCTGTTTACTTTGAAAGCTGTTGGTTAAACAAACATCACTCAGGAGGCTTCCGAGCAGTGGGGTTCCCAGGAGACAACTGCGCAGCTGCTACTTGCCGCTGATCTTGTGGCATTTCACTTTTCTCCCCCATTCAGAGCCCGTCCAGACTGGGCTTGGCTTCACACTGGGCCCAGGAGCGGAGCGGATGGGGGGTAGTGGGTCCTTCTGCTCTCACAGCCTGAACAGGCCAGCCGGCACCCTAGAAGGGCTCTCCTTTCTTTCCCATCACCAGGGTGCTGGAGAGTGGCTGATGCCATGCGCTCCCAGGCAGGAGCCCTGAAGCCCTCACCCACGTTTGCTTTTCAAATGGATCTGCTTGAAATTCCCAGAATTTGGTTTTGTCAGTTTGTCAGATCTTAAATTACATGAAATCTTTTCTCCTAGCTCCACTTAGCTAACGGCTTTAGGAAAGAAGGGGGGGGCAGGCATAGCCCAGCCAATGCCAAGGCACCCACAATCAACGGGTAAAATAGTTGCAAGTGTTTGACCGCAGGCTCAGATCACGCTTCAGATCAGATAAATAATTGCAGCCTGCAGGGAGGGGTTTGTTGGGGGACCAGGGAGAACTTGTGTTCACTTTTCAGTTATTGGGGTAGTGATGCCAGTGGGGTGTAGGAAGGGATTGGCTAGGCTTAAGCCCTGGTTCTGGGATGGGGCTGAGATCCAGGCACTTCGGGTTGGCTTCTCAGCTCTCAGAAAACAAACCCGGGATCGTGGGAGAGGGGGCTTGGGCCTCACCCGGGAGAGCACCTCTGCGCTGGCGACAGAGGTTCCCAGGAGGCTGCCCCGTCCTTTGCCTCGACAGGAGGGGACAGGACGGGGCCAGGCTGCACGCAGCTCGCGGAGCTGGGCTGCGAACCGAGCTCGCTCTGGCGTCGCGACTCGCGCTCCTGTTTCCAAGAGCGGTTCTCGCGCCCTAAAGCGGGCTGGGAGCGGGAGGAGCTGAGCCGGGCGAGCCTCCGCAGCCCTGGCCAGCCCCGGAGGGAGCTTCCTTGTTTGCCAAGCAGGTCACCCCGACTTCGCCTCGGGCCTGTTTTCCCCAGAGAGCGAGCGATAAGGACTCACCGGGGTTCTCAGGGAACTTTTCCCGCCGCGGGTTCCCCGGTGTGGTGTGTGCAAAACGTGCGTTCGAGCCCTAGGTGCAACTGACTGAAACTTGTGGGCTGAAGTTCAAACCTTTTGCTTCCAGAGTCTGACTCTTTTCTCTCTCTGGCTCCCTTTTCCCCCTCCCCCCTCCTCCTTCTCTGCCCTCCTGCCTTTTAAATGTCAAACTGAGCAGATGGTTTTAAGGTGTGGAGGGCAACTACCCTTTACTCCTCCACTTTGCGGGTTGCGCTAACATATGTACAAACTGGGCTTCTTCGAGAAAATAAAAGGACGGAAAAGAAGACAGGAAGTAGCCTCGATCCATTCACAGAACCCAAATTACCCCGCTCCATACACCCGCTTACCTCGAAAGGAAGAGCATAGAAGCATTATCCTACCCTGCATCTAAAGAGCACGTTGATAGATTATTTCTGCCTAAATGCCACGTCTAGATTAGAACACTTGATCCAACAGCCAAAGTCTGAAGTGTGCGGTGTGTTTGGCCATCTCTGGGTTCTTTTGGCTATGGGGTGGGTGGGGGCAGAGTCTGGGGGTGGGAAAGGGCAAAATGAAGTCTGGGATCCACAAGCGAGTCTCCTTGCTTATCTGTACTCCTTCCTAACCTACCCGCCTGTTTTTTTTCCCCTTCTTTTCAATGTTTGAAGCCCATGCCAAAAGTTTCCTGCAGAGTATCTTGTCAGACACATTATCATCGCTATTCTTATTCAGAGAAGACTCTTTATCCTCTTCAGGTTGGTGAATTTGAGGCTCAAATGGGAACTGTCCAAGGGAAGGTGTGTGTGTGTGTGTGTGTGTGTGTGTGTGTGTGTGTGACCGCGGTGGCCAGCCTGTGTATTTGTACAAATACACAGTGCTGTCTCCACTCCATGCCATTCAACCTTTGATCTGATTAAATTCGAGGAACGCACGAAAAATTATTGTCCTGAAAAATGAACGTTCCTGCTCGGTAGCCCTTGCCAAGCTCGGCTTTTAGGGGCTCTTTCAGCCCCCAATGCGGCGGCTTTATTAAAAGCGTTTACCCTGCTCGTTGAAAGAGACGTCTGCCGGGCAGGCTCGCTCCTTGCCATTTGTAACTCGCAAACCCCAAGGAGCTCTTCGAGCCACTTCTCTAAAGACATCACTGTAGTTATTTTTTTTTCTTCCAAGAAATGCCAACTCAAAGTGAAATTTCTGTGGCTTTACGTGGGAGCCCGAAAACCCAGCGTTTGAAATGTCTTACCTAATGAGCGTTAAAGTTTACTACCCAGGCGCCCGAACGGTGTAAATCCTGTACGAAACCCTTCTCCCGGGTCATTCTCAGGTAAATAAGCCAGTTGGGGGTGTGGGGGGGGGATCGCGAGGTTATGTTGTGACTTTTTTCCTCAGAAAGGCCGCCGTGCGTACACTTCACATTATGTGGTTGGCGGTAGCCGAGGGCCAATATTCTCTCTTCGTGCTGGTAATTTTGACGGGACAGCGACCGGGACCCCGCCAGCTCTGGGTGTCTGGTGTCAGAGGCAGGGGAGCCGGCGTCAGACCGCGGGCTCCCCGCGCTGGACTCCCATCCTACCTGCGTTTGTGGCCACCTCCCCTTTAGAAGGCAGCCAAAGTGCCGCGTCTTCTTGCCGCTACCCAGGACCATTTCAAAGGTGGACTGATCGGGGAACCCCCACCCCCTGCCCCTCTGCCGCCCCACCCCTGAACCCCCCACTTTTTCTCCAGCGTACTTTTCGTGCCTGCCTGCACCCCCGTGCCACGAGCGCTCGCTCGCTCGCTCGCTCGCTCGGCAGCTCGGCGAACTCGATCCGCTGCGTCTGGGGAGCGGAGGGGGAAAACGACCTGCGTCCCGGACGAGCGAGAGGGAGCCGAGCGCCGCCCGCGCCGCCGCCCGCTTTGCAGCGCGCCCGCAGATGGCTCGCTCCGGCCGGGCGCGGCGATCCAGGCGCCCCGAAGCGGCGGCGGGGAGGGGCGGGGGCGGGGGCCGAGGAGGCGGGGGAGGGGAGCGCGGGGCCCGCTCCCCTCCTCTCGCCCCAGCCCCTCGCCCCCACCCCTTTGATATATTTTTTTCCTCCCAAGTTCTCTTGCCTCGCTATCCCCCCTTGAATCCGAAGGCGCCTCGCGATTGGGTGCCCGGGCCGGGTACGTCAGTCAGACTGTGACGTGCGGTCTTCCTGTTTCCTTCAGCTGTGTCTTAAAGTAAATCTTGTCGTGGAGCGGAGCCCTCAGCTGAGGGAGCGCTCTGAAATCATACACCATTGCAGCGGGGACGCGAGCGGCGCAAAAGAGCTCTCCCGGGTCCGCGGCGCCCTCTCCGCGCGCCGCTCCGCGCTGCCCGCGCCGCCTCCCGCCCGCCCCAGGCGCCCCTCTCGCGCCCACTGGCCGGCGCTGGCCGCGCGCGGACTCACCGTCCCTCGCCCAGTTGCATGTCCGTGCCCGGCTCGCCCGTGCGCGCGTGGCCTCTCCGCCGGCACAGCAGCTCGCTCCCCGCCCCGCGCCCCGCGTAAGTAGCTTCTCCCCGCGGCCCCTGCCCAGCAGCAGCGCGGGCACCGGCGTGCTCTTGCATGGGAAGGGAAGAAAAGCGACCCCCTCGACTCATGCCCGTGTAAACATTGTTTTTTTTCCAGGAGAAAATGGTGTTGCTGAAATGAGCCCGAAGCCCAGAGGAGCCTCCGAACAGTTTCTGAGCCGAGTCTCGCTGGAAGTCAGCGCCGCTCCTCGCCGTCGCCGAGAGTAAGCGATCCGCCGGCTTTTATTTCTTTCTCTTTCCTGCTGGTGGCCGGGGGTGGTGGTGGCGAGGGAGGGGGAGGCCGGGCTGCTGGACGTGTCGCTGATCTTGTCACCTTGTGGGCACTGTTTCTGGGGCGCGAGGAGGCGTCTGCTGCCTCTGTCCTCTCCCCTGGCCGCTCCTCTCCCGAGAGGGGACCGCGAGGGGGACCCGGCGCTTTTTGTTCGCCTGGACCCCCGCTCGCCGCCCAGCCTCATCCCTCGCGCCTCCCCGGGTTAAAACTCCGGGGCCGGTCGGCGCGTCCTTTCCCTTTGTCTTGTTTATTATCGCTGCCTTTCTGCGGGCTCTTCCAATTTGCTTGTCATTTGCATACCTTTCACTTCTCCTTTTGAACCCCAGCTGAGGGCCGGGGAGAGGGCGAAGGAGACCGCGAGGAGGGGAGCGCTCTGGTACTTTGCTCTCCAAACGCTGTCCAGGCCGAAACGTTGCAATCGGGGGTGGGAGCGGTGGAGAGATGGTCCCGGGAACCCAGCGCGGCACCCCTCTCTGCGCCCCGGCAACCAGGGCCGGGTCAAGTTGAGCGGGGTGAGGCGGCCCGGCGAGCCTCGGGGGTCGCACGGCGGAGGGCCCCCGGGGTGGGGGTCGGGATGTCCTTGCTCTTGCTCGGGGATGTGCGAAGCAGAGACTCTCAGGGCCTCGCGGCGCTCTGTGGGGTGTGGGGTCTGTGGGATGCGTGGCGCTGGGCTGATCCCCGGGTGGGACCTACAGTTTCGCCCCAGTTGGGAGGACTGAGGAAGGAGGCGAGCTGGGGTGCTGTTACTACGTTACTGGGAAGAGCTGAACAGACAAGGAGGGCACGCGGTGGAGGGGGGGCGATTTGGGGGAGACATCACCCAAAGTCCAGCTTGGCAAGTTGTTGGTTCTTCTGGGCGGCCGGGTCACTCCTGCTGAAACTGAAGGTTGGTGGAGAGGGGGAAGGGGCGGGGGCGGCAGGAGGAGCCCTGCCAAGAGATTCCCTGCTTTCCCGCCCCTTCTCTGCTCCTTGGGAAGAAGAGGGCTCCGGCCCGCAGAGAGAGCTAGAAGGGCCTGGGCGTCGTCTTCAGTGGCCCCGGAGCCAGGTTGCAGCGTGAAACTGCTGTTCTTGGCAGCCAGAAGCTGCTGGCCTGGGGGAAGGCTGGAAACTCACCTGCTTGCTTTTATTTTTCCAAGAAGGTCTGTGTTGTCTCCTTGAGTTTATAAAAACAGAACAAGAACAGGATGGCCTTCTCTCAAAGTCAAGGCTACAAGTCTTTTCTGTTGTTCTCTCTCTCTCTTTCTCTCTCTCTCTGTCCTCCCACCTATACCCTCCCTTACAAAAAAAAAATCATTTCCTTTCCTAAACTAGGCAGGCAGAGGGCTGTTAGCCGAGTGCGCATGGGCATGGCCTGACAGGTGTGCCATGTCAAGAGAGACAGGTGCACACTTGCTCTCTCTGTGTGTGTGTGTGTGTGTGTGTGTGTGTGTGTGTGTGTGTGCGCGCGCAGCCCCAGACCACAATGCCTGCCCTGCGCTCCGAGAGGTTTATGAATTTATGGTCGCTCTGCTTAATAGGATTGGCCTGGCTAATGGGAACTGGGCTGTCTTGTATTTTGAGCCTTGCTGTGTGACTGCTTTGCTGGGGCCGGGGGACAAGTTGGTATGTGTTTGTTTGTTTTTCTTAAGGATGTTGGCAGGCCGCTGCCCAGCCTGTCTCTGGCTCCTGCCTGCCAGTCAGCGGCTGAAAGTGCCCCCACTTCGGGGAGCAGGTGGAGGGAGATTGAGGTTCCTCCTGCTTCCCCCAGCTTGTGCCTGCCTCCCAGGTCTGTGCCGGTGGGGAGGGGGAGCCATCTTGTGTGTGTGTGTGTGTGTGTGTGTGTGTGTGTGTTGGGCAGCCATGAGGGGGGGCGCTGACTGCCAAGAATACCAAAGTCAGTTTGAAAGTGTCACTGGTTACTGTTGTTAAAGCTTATCTTCTTCGCCGGCTTTCTTCCTGCCCAGAAAGAATAGGTATGTGTGCAAACTCTTTCAAGTCCTACGTTAAATACTCTCATAAAGTCGAATGAGGCTGTCATTGTACCAGACATGTGCCAGATGTCCTAGTTATTACTCTGATGGAGAAGGAAAATCTCAAGTACGTGAGAGGGAGCTGTTCTTTTCTGTTTCATGCGAGATGCGGGCAGCCAGTTCCACGAAGAGTTTCTTGCGAGAACTTTTGAGTATTTTCCAAAGGCGGTGGACTGTGTGTGCTGACGAAGAGAGAGGGGTCTCGGGTAGCCTGGTCCTGCTGAGAACATGGCCGTATTTGTGTAGTTGTAAGTAGCCGGCGGTTAGGGACTGCCTGGCTGTCAGGAGGGGTGTGGAGAATTCCATGCAGAAGCACTGTCTCTGGGCTCTGAAAACTCGACCTTTTCCATTTGCCTTTGAATTGGCTATTTCTTGAGTTGCATAGAAATGGGGTAACTGGCGAATGATTCCTGTGCTTGGTTTTTTTGCTTGGCAGTGGCCATAGAGAATGTGTGTGTGTCTTACTCTCTAGACTCCCACATCGGAGTCCCCCCAGTACTTTCCTTGGCTTGCGCCTGAAGTTCTTTCATAATGACAATGTCACCCCTGGACAGGCTTCATTTTGAACAGGGGTTTCAGTGTGAGGCACTTATTGAGATTTGTGTGTCCATTTTGCAGAATTCTGTTTCGTTTAATCAGCACCGTGTGGGAGAAAGTCATGCTACCTAACGTGGATCTTTGTTCTCACCTTTCATTTCCTGGCACCTTTTCTCTATGAGTAGCATTTGTGATCTTAACCCATAATCTGGCCACCAGCTTTGGCCTTTATTTGCTCAAAGGGCAAAGCGGCCTTTTTTCAGGAATTGTTTGTTATTTCAAACATCAGATTGTCTTGCACTTGCAACTGCTGAATTATTCGATCAGAAAGAAATTATAAAATGTTCCTGATTTTGCGAGAGGAAGAGGGCTGTGCTTGTGTCATGGCTATGGGATTCCTTATTAGGTACCTGCGTATATTGGAAAGAACATTAAATACACATATTATGTGTAGAATTTCTGAAACCTTTTTGCTTCGTGTATCCTAAGGCTTCCAAAGGCAGTTAGAGTATTTCAGTTTTCTCCAAAAAGAAGAAAGTGTTTTTTTAAGTCTTTCTCACTCTTTTATTTACTAGCTCGAGGAATTATTACTTTGAAAATAAGCAAAATTAGTGTTTAGACATGTCTCAGAATTGTTCTGGGTTTTGCAGGTGAAAATGTTTGGAATTTTGATAGAGTAGAAGAATTTGAAATGAAATGATTATGCTTTGAGCACTGTATTATGATAAGAAATTTAAAAACCTGATGATAAAAAATTTTGACAGCACAAACTTAGTTCATTGAAGTATTCAAGAGGCTTCTTCAAAATCAACATTAAAGACTTTCTTAACCTGATGGTCGGCAGAAACATCTCTGAGGAAAAAGTTGCTAATTAGCAGAAATGAACTATTGGATACAGCAAAGGAAGCAGCTTAATACTAAATGGGGGGGGGGTCCTCATGGGGGTGGTGTTATTACCTAAATCAAATCACCTGATTTCCCCCCCCCCCGAATTACTGTTTTCCGGTAATTTTCCAAGTAGATTTAAATGTTCTTTGTTAGTCATATTTCATTTGAAATTTTATAACCAGCTTGACCCAAGTAGATTAGAGGCCCATTCAAAGGTTTTATCTAGAAGTCGAAAGAGTAGGCTTGAGCAATTTCTTCATATAATTTTATCAACAAAGATAAATTAGACAAATAATCAAAGGAGTCCAAACAGGAACCCACACCAACCTCACACTCCTTCTGTCTCATAAAAGATTTGTCTGAGCTATCTGCATCATTCCCATAATGAAATACTCTGTCTAGAACGTGGACCCCAGAGAGATGCGTGACAGTTGTACCTCCCGTCCCCTGAATAACCCCTTTACTGGAGTAGAACACTTAACTGCTTTCAACTTCACACCGTACTACTGTGAAATTCTTCACTGAAAATTCTCTTCTGCTAGCATTGAGTCACCAGCGTCTGTCCGAGTGGCCATTTTTTAAATAGAATGTCAGATAATTCTGATTTTAGTGAAGACTCGTTGGGCGAGAGTTAAAGTCTGACTTGGCCACACCTGCACATTTGTTCTCACATTGTCTGAGCGGACTCTGCCATGTGAAGCCAGCTACTGTGTGGGAATTACTGAAGCTTGTGTGTCCTCAGATGTCAAATGGCGCGACACGATGTTTCATTAAAAAAAAAATAGTATCCTACACAGATATTTACATTAATGGCTTCCAGGGACGGAGCATGTGTATCCAGTCGAGAATACTTTTTGGTTCAATTTCTGCATCCGCATTTTGCTGCTTGCTTGAGGATCCTGATATTTACAACTGATGATGAGAAAATTGCCTAGTGGGATTCAAAACCTATGTCAAAATTAAAATAGAGTAAGATTCAATGTTTGCTGTAGATGAAACATTGTAGCTGAGTGCATTGGTGGAGAGAGGAAGGAATTTTTAAAATTCTTAATGAACAGGACAATACCCACGATGCCACCAACCTTGGCACACCCTAAATTCTAAATTGGGAAGTCGCAGAAACACATTCAGAGTGGTTTTGAGAGATTTAATTTACATTATAGTCATTTAACAGTGCATTTCTTATGTGGCAAATACACTCACCTATATGTCCGATGTATGAAATCTGGTGTCAGTAAAGTACTAACTGACCACTTAGAATCATTTCATCTTGCCTGTAGCTTTCATGGGTTATGACCCCCCTGCTTCGGGCACCCCCACCCCCTTATTTCTAAGTTTAGGTCTCATCTAAGCTGTATGTGGGGAGATATTTAATCATGCCTATTAATACAATACCTTGTCTTGCTGGATTATATAATTTTTGCTATTTTTTTTCCCATTTGTTCTGTCTTATCTGTTCCGTCTCAGCTGGACATGTTAGAGCAAGACTTAAAAGTATGCGAATGCTCTTAGCCCCAGACACAACCGAATCATTATTACATCGAAAAATATTGACAGTCCCAAATGGCAAAAGTCAGCTCCATTTGGTGAATTCGGAGGAATTTACAGGCTGTTTTGTTCTTCAAAGACATGACCAGCAGGTTTCATTAACATTTATTCTCCACTGTGCCAGAGAGTCTGATTTCTCCCCCCCCAGGAAGCGTGCAGACTCTCTTGGCCCTGGCAGCAGGCAGGGATGCAGCTGTTGATACCTAGGCAAGGGGAGAGGAAGTGAGTTGACTCAAAGGTGCATGGCAGCTGGAAAAGGCAGGATCCCTGGGGATGACCTTGTCCTCCTCTGCTGCACCAGCCTGTGCTCTCGGTGCCTCTGCCACAGAGGTATTCTTCCCGCAAGGCCGGAGAAGGGAAAGGAGGAAAACCCAGTTGGGATGGCAGGTGAACAGAGGAAGAAAAATCCCGCAGAAAGTTAGTTCAGCGTTTTGGTTAGTGGTCTGTGTGCTTGTTGAATCATAATAACGAGAAAAGGATTTGCATCCCAAAAGAAAAGAGGTAAAATTTTTTTAATAATGATAATGAACTTTCTCTCCCCCCCCTCTTTTTTTTTTTTTGAGAGCAGGTGTATACACACCCTCAGAGTCCCCCTTGCCAAGATCGACCCCTCCCCAGCTGCAAATCTTCCTGATTTTTTTTAAAGAATTCATCCTTTTACTTGTTTGTCTGTCTCTCCTTTTTCTCTCACCTATCTGACAGCTACCCCTGAATAATCAGCTCTGAGGCGTTCGGGAAATATTTTCCATGCATTTTTGTGTGCAACCATTTTTATCACTAATGTGGAAAGGGTCTCAATCCTTTTGACTTTGATTTTGAGTCAATATTGAAGTTCTTGATCTCTAGGTCCAAGTCCAAGTTCAGGAGATTTTATCCTCAGGCATATCTTTTTCCCTCAAGCACATGAAAATTATAAAGAGCAGCACAGATGCTTCTAGGACCCTCGAAAACAGGCTTTTCCTGTGGAAACCAGAGGCTGGGACTGCGTGATGAAATCTTACAGACTTAAAAAAATGGACATTGTTGCCATGTACTCGTGGAGCATTTTCTTGATTTTTACAGGTTATTACATGCTGAAATTATGCCTGTTTGCATGGATAGTCATTCTTTAAAACTAGCCACAGATGCAGTCCTGGGGAGCACGTAGATGTTTTTACAGGTGAACCGAAAGAGGTGGGAGCAGTTCCAAGGGCTCTCTGCACGCCGCCTTTGGCAATGGACTCTGTTATTGTGAAGATGTGCTCTGTTAAGCAAACGTGAAGTTTCATATTAGATAAACCCTTTGCAAAAAAAATATTTTCATTTTCCTCATCAAATGCTCATTGTAAGCAAAAGAGATGTGACATCTTATATTTAGCCAGAATTTGGGGTTAGCATCACTAGTGAATAAGCCATAAAATATGTCAAGTGCCTTTTGTCAAATGCAAGGAAGGATGTTCTCTTTTTACGTTGTGTTCCCAAGAAACAATGGGAATCCAGATGCAGAAATATGTGATATTTCTCACATGCTGGATTTTCTGTCTCCTGTATCTTCTTTCAGTCGTTTTGTCCATGTTTTTCTCTTTCATTGGCGACGAGAAAGAAAATTCACCAGTGCTGTATGTTCAAGAGTTTCTCTAGGCAGGTGAAGTCTTATTTTGACCGATTTTCCCATGAGCGAACTAGGACCGAAGGAGTATTTTTTCCTGCCTCACTCGAGGATTTATTGTTCCACATAGTGATGTCTGAACTGTGACAACCTCCTCCTTTGCACTCAGCTCAACTTTGTAATCATTTAAGTCACTGGGAAAATTTAGAAATATTCTCAGACTTACAGGAAAACCTAGCAACACATACATCTCCTGGAATGGTTTCACTAATAAAAATGCATAGTGAGGCTAAATGAGCAGATCCATAAAACGAGTATTTGTGCACGGATTTCCAAGCTAGATGGACCGTTTTTGTTGGGGGCATGCAGATGGGGTTGCTGTCCTTCCCATTCCACCTATGACAAAAAGATTTGAAAATGCAGCAATAAAGGGGGTGGGAGAGATTTGCATTTATCTTCGAGTTTTTTCCTTTCGTCACATTTAACCCGCAGTGATTTCAAGGCCGAGATGGAGTTCCTCATCCAAATGTCACGCAGTCTCAAAATTTGGCCTTATTTTCTGAGGGCAGTCCACTCTCTCCTTCTCCTGTCCTGTGACTCTGGATGCCCAAAATCTAATCAATTGGTTGTCAGAGGCTGTGTTCTTATAATCTACTGTTTCTTGTGAAGATAAACAGTATCATTTTAGGCATTTGTGAAAGAGAATCACATTACTGGTGCTTAAGCAGTTTTTGCTTTTTTTTTTTTTTTTAATCTTAATCCATCTTAAACCAGTGGAGCAGAAATATTTAAAAATGTTTCATTTCAAGCCGAGTGCATAATAAATTGCAATAATTGTAATGTGCCATAAATCCCAGAGCCTATGCATTTTGCATTGGATTCAGGATTGAGGTCAGGAAATTTGGAGAAATTTAAAGAAAATGATTCATCAGTCCTTTTGTTCTGTTGGCCAGGGTCCCGGGATTCTTGAGCTGTGCCCAGCTGACGAGCTTTTGAAGATGGCACAATAACTGCCCAGTGATGCCTGACCATGACAGTGGAGGCCTCTTAAGCCGGCAAACCAAGAGGAGGAGAGTTGACATTGGCGTGAAAAGGACGGTAGGGACCGCGTCTGCGTTCTTTGCTAAGGCCAGAGCCACGCTTTTCGGCGCCATGAATCCCCAAGCTTCGGAGCAGGACGTGGAGTACTCGGTGGTGCAGCACGCGGACGGGGAGAAGTCGAACGTGCTCCGCAAGCTGCTGAAGAGGGCGAACTCCTACGAAGACGCCATGATGCCTTTCCCAGGGGCGACCATCATCTCCCAGCTGTTGAAAAATAACATGAACAAAAATGGTGGCACGGAGCCCAGTTTCCAAGCCAGCGGTCTCTCCAGCACCGGCTCCGAAGCGCATCACGAGGATGTATGTAGCAACTCTTCGAGAGACAGCCCCCCCGAGTGTCTTTCCCCCTTTGGCAGGCCCGCGATGAGCCAGTTCGATATGGATCGCTTCTGTGACGAGCACCTGAGAGCCAAGCGCGCGCGGGTGGAGAACATCATCCGGGGGATGAGCCATTCCCCCAGCGTGGCGTTAAGGGGCAATGAAAATGAAAGAGAGCTGGCCCCGCCGTCGGTGAGTCCCCGGGAAAGTTACCGGGAGAACAAGCGCAAGCAGAAGCTGCCCCAGCAGCAGCAGCAGAGCTTTCAGCAGCTGGTGTCCGCCCGCAAAGAGCAGAAGCGAGAGGAGCGCCGACAGCTGAAGCAGCAGCTGGAAGACATGCAGAAGCAGCTGCGCCAGCTGCAGGAGAAGTTCTACCAGATCTACGACAGCACGGACTCCGAGAACGACGAGGACGGCAACCTGTCCGAGGACAGCATGCGCTCCGAGGTGCTGGAGGCGCGCGCGCACGACTCGGTGGGCCGCTCGGACACCGAGCTGTGCGAGCTGGACCCCGGGCAGTTCATCGACCGCGCCCGGGCCCTGATCCGCGAGCAGGAGCTGGCGGAGAACAAGCCCAAGCGGGAAGGCGGCCCCAAGGAGCGGGACCCCGGGCCCAGCGCCCTGCAGCCGGAGGGCAAGCACCTGGCCGAGACGCTGAAGCAGGAGCTCAACTCGGCCATGTCGCAGGTGGTGGACACCGTGGTCAAGGTGTTCGCGGCCAAGCCCTCGCGCCAGGTGCCTCAGGTCTTTCCGCCCCTGCAAATCCCCCAGGCCCGCTTCGCCGTCAACGGCGACAACCACAACTTCCACACCGCCAACCAGCGCCTGCAGTGCTTCGGGGACGTCATCATCCCCAACCCCCTGGACACCTTCGGCAGTGTGCAGGTGCCCAGCGCCACGGACCAGACGGAGGCCCTGCCGCTGGTGGTCCGCAAGAACTCCTCCGACCAGGGGGCCCCCGGCCCCCCCGCGGGCGGCCACCACCAGCCCCTGCACCAGTCGCCGCTCTCGGCCACCGCGGGCTTCACCACGTCCACCTTCCGTCACCCGTTCCCCCTGCCCTTGATGGCCTACCCGTTCCAGAGTCCCTTAGGTGCTCCCTCCGGCTCCTTCTCGGGAAAAGACAGAGCCTCTCCCGAGTCCTTAGACTTGACCAGGGAGACGACGAGTCTGAGGACCAAGATGTCGTCCCACCACCTCAGCCACCACCCCTGCTCACCAGCACACCCGCCCAGCGCCGCCGAAGGCCTCTCCCTGTCGCTCATCAAGTCTGAGTGCGGCGACCTGCAGGACATGTCCGAAATCTCGCCCTACTCGGGAAGTGCAATATCCTTTTCTTCTCCCCGGGGAGGGGGGTGGGGCGAGCCCCCCCAAGCCCACCCCAGAACGCAAGGGGCTCCCCCAGGTCAGGTCTGCACGGGGCAGAGGTTGGTGTAGATGAGTCCCTTCTCCGGCGCTTCTAGAAAGAACCAGATCGCTCTAGAAAGAAGTCTGTCTTTCCTCTGATTCCAAGCAGTAGGCTCCAGCGATTCGCAGGCCCCAGTGCCCCTCTGATGCCCGGAGCCGCCCACGATCCCAGCATCTCTCGACTCCATGGCTTGTGGGGGGCTTCCCAGGGCTGGGGCGCATCTGTCTCTCCAGCAGGGTTTTTTTTCTGCTGGGCTTTCCTGTCTCTGAGCCTCTCTCATTGACGAGCAGGTGGAAAGATGGAAGGAAAAAAAACTCAGGCTCCTCCGGAATTCTATCAGATAGTTTTTAAAGATGGTAAGTTTTAGAAAATAGACAGTCAGTTGACCGATTCCGAAGACGCCTCCAGAAGAATTCTCCCTGTAAGCTATCCCCAAGGCCCCGCTGCCTCTTGGGGAGGCACTGCCCTGGGAAGCAGTGGCAAAGAAGGTGGGTCTTGGGCGGGGGGTGGGGGGGGAATCAGAGTCTCTCTTCAGTCTTTAAGGGAGACTTGGGGTTTTGTTTTTATTTTTATTTTTTGAGGGAAATAGACAGGTACTGATTTATTCAGACGGCTTTGGGGTCTCCCCTTCTTTCACCCGAGGTCTCTTCTTTGGGCCGGTGCAGCTGGCTCTATGCATGATTAACCTCTGTTCAGCCATACACAGAAATCTTTTGTCCCAACATACACAAAGCAAATTATTTTGGAAAGCCAGAGAGCACAATTAAATATAAAACTCAACTGTATGTGTCTTAAAAATGGTTGGCTCTTGTATCAGTTTCTCACATCCAGTCCTGACGTTTGTGTTCAGATGCCAGATATATTTTTTTATTAGATCTCCCAAAAGCCCAGCTCTTTTTAATGCATGGGTTTGTTGGGTTTTTGTCTATAAATCCATCCTTTCAGTAAATTTTGTAAAATACTGTGGTTGTGGGTGTTTGGGGGAGCAGAATAGTGGCACTGGGGAGGGGGGCAGGTAGAGGTATGTTTCTGTTATAATCAATTACCAGATGGATGTAAAATTTAGCAATTCAGTGGCTGTTGCTAAATTGAGGATTTTGAGCAATCGTCTTGATGACTAGAGATTGACATTTCAGTAGCTCAGCCCACTCCAGAGGCTGCCACGTAAGTGCAAAGTCCCAGCCACGGTGGCGGTGGCGGTGGCGATGGTTTCCTGGGGGGTGAAGGTCTCCCCTGCAGCCAGGGTGCAGGAGGGCCCCGAGGATTTCCGCAAGGGGGAAACATCAGGCTGGGCTGCAGCTGCTGGTGCAGAGAGGGGCAGCAAGCTGACGGGGTGTCCTGGATTTTTGTCCTGGGCAGAAAGAGGGGCCCAGGCTGAAATCCAGTGTCCTGCTCTGCCCCCCTTTCTCTCTCTCTCTCTGAATATCTGAGTCATGTAAAACTTTCAACTCAAACTGCCAGTTTATATTTTTCAAAATTAGCCTTTACATTGTACCCAGATAATTGTGCCTTTTTTCCCCCAAGTTGGGTCTTCGAGGAAGAAAATCTTTGAGCTAAGTGTAGGCTCTACCCATTGTCTCTCCCTCTCTAAATCCCCCGAGGAATGCTGAGAATTCGAATGGAAAGGAGTCCCTTTTCTTTCTCCAGGCAGCAAAGCCTTGATGTGCAACCAGTGCTGCTCTTGGAGCTGGTAGCTTTTCCTCTGGCCTCTGGACAGCCGTGCTTAGGAGACACAAGAGATCAGAATGTTAGTTGCTTAGACCTGGCTTTGGGCTGACTCAATAATCTGCGCCTTTGGGGGCAGTTTCCCACCTTCTGACTTTCTCTCCTGTTTCCTCTTCTCTCCCCTCTGCTCCCAGTACTTTGAAGCGTGTTGCATTGACACACGACTTTTCAGCAGGAAGACAGGCAGGCAGGCTTTTCTGTGGCTGATCCAGCTCTGCAGCCAGTGAGGACCTGAGTGTTGGGCGTGACGGTCCATTTTCCTGCTCTCTCCATCCTCCTGGTCTTGAGTCTCCCCAGATTTGCCTGGTGGCATGGAGTCCCAGTTCTCAGCTCTGAGCTTAAGGGAATCACTGGGCCTAGCAGAGAGGGTTGTCTTAGTTTCTAACTGCTAGAAGATCACATTGGTAGCTGTTGTCCAGCTGTTCTAGAAAACCTTCCACAGAGATGGGGTGACATGGGGCTGCGATGGTCGTCTCTGCTGCTTTCGCTTTTGCTTCCTGGCTTTCCAAAGCAACAAATCGTTGAATTCTTAAGGAACGATTCTTTCCCACTCCAAAGGGCACCATCTGTTTCTTTGAACGAAGTCGCCAAGATAAGAACTATTAAGAACACCAGCTTATCAAAGAAGCCCATTTTGAGTTGAGTGCTGAGCCTGTGTGTATAATCAGACTCCCAGCCCCTCCGGCCTGTAACAGAGGAGAAAGTGGGGTGCGTGCAGGTACAGCTGGGTGCCAGCGCACCTGCCCTGGAGTCCACGTCTTGGATATAAAAAATGCACTTAGTATCTTTGCAAATGAATCTATTTAATCAAATACTAAGTTTTATTCAAATCCCCAAAGAAACAGCCAGCCAATTGTTTTTGCTCTTGCCTTCCTTGTCCTTCACCCTCTTTGCATCTCAAGAAAAATAGCCTTGTGGAGGCCATCGGCAATTTGCATGCACCCAATTAAAGCGCAGGAGTAGTAGTAGGAGCTTTAAGACAGGCAGGTGAAGAACCCACAGCGATTTCTCCCAGGGTCCCTTCCCCTGTTCCACTTTCAGGGCGAGTGTTACAAATACTCAAGGTTTAGCAAGGAAGACTGTTTCAGTAGCTGGAAACAAAAATCCAGCCCGTGAGCATGGATTGAAAATGACTTTCTCCAATGAGAAATCGTCTAGAAAAGTTGATCTTTCTCTTGTTGGGAGGCCTGGGGGGGGGGGGCCCTGAGCCATCGAGCGCACCTGCAGAGGACATGTCTGACCCCTTCGGGCCCTGGTCCCTCCCCTCCCCCTTCACAGTAAGTCAGCGTTTTCCACACTCCATGAACTGCCCACCTCCCGGGCCTGTCCAGCTGCTGGGGTGGGGGGAGGCAGCCCCCACGGGAGTTGAGATCTTGCCCGAAGTCAGGCCTCCTGGGGCACCCCTCACTGCCGCTCCCAGCCCACGGGGAGCTGCCATTCTGTGCACTCAGAAGAGTTTTAGAAACTGCCAGGGGTCCTCACCCACTTAGCCGGCTGGGCCACTTGTCCAGGGCCCAGCCAGAGCTCAGAGCTCAGGGAGGGCCGGGGGAAGGGCTTCTGCCCCCCTTTCCTCTGCAGCCTCTTCTCCTTTCATTTGCCTTTTTGCTGCCCGCTCCTCCCGCACGGCTGTTGAGGTGAGGTTATATTGTGCCTGATAAACAGAAAGCGCTTTCCCCGCTCGGGCTGTTTGAACACCGCCCTGGGTTCAGCCGCCCACCTCACTCTCTGATCTTTTCTATTCCACAGCAGATGTCTTTCATTAATTTATGGATTTATCATCTTTTCTTTTTTTTTTCTTTTTCCTTTCCTTTTTTTTTTTTTTTACACCTGGCAGCTGTCTCAAGTTTCAGCAGTTATTGTCTATTTTGCATTACACATAGAATTGAATGTCATCTGTCTTCACAAAGCTCGGGCTAAGAGAATTGAAGCAAAGCCACTGAACTGCCAGGACGGAGCTTGTTTGCGTTCTGTCCCCCTCCCCCGCCCCCCTTACCTCCTTAATATTTATTTGTGCTCATTTTCTTTCCTGGCCTTGAATGGAGCTCAGCTCGTGTTCGGTACAGCTGTATGTTTACTGAGTCTCTTCCATCATGACTCATTGTACGTGTGTAAGTATCCTGGAAACAGCTAGTGCTTTCTTGGAAGGACAGTTGCTTTTCAGCACAAGCACTTAAAAGGGAAATTAACCAATGGGTCAGCTCAGATTTATTTTGAAGAGGAAAAAAAAAAAGCATTATCTAACTGTTGGCTTTTGAAGGTTTCATTAACTATTTTTAATAGTTTATTAGAGACCTATATGTTGTAGGCATTTTATCTTTATCGCATAATCAAGGGCTCGAGATTTATTCTGTGTTCCCTTTGAGCTGATCAATTCCAAGTATTATCGGCAGCAAACATTTTAGAGTGAAGATGGACTAGAGAAGTTCAAATGGGAAGCGTTTTTTCATGAACTAAAAAGCCTCGAAATTCCAATCAAAAAAGAGAGAGGTTTGCTTTTTTGGTGTTTTGTTTTTTAATAAAATGAACCAGAACATCTTAGTCTAACTTAAATGTCTGGAAAGCTCCAGGAAGTTTTGATAGTTCTGTACTGTCTGAAAACCACAGGCAAGCAATCAGTCAGGATGCTACCGTGTTTGAAAAGAGGTGGGCTTCTGCCCGCTCCGCTCACCGTTCAGTGCGCCGGCTGAAAGAGATGATTAGAACCCAGATCTGGACTCGTTTGTCGGAGTCTGGACTTGTCTAAAAGTCTTATCACGAGGCGCTAGGAGACAGCTTGCCATTATGATTTCACTTATCCATCTGGACAGATGGCCCTGAAGTGCGAGGGCTCCTTACATCTTTGCTTCCATCTAATGGAGGTGACTCGTGGCCCTTCCAGCCCTCTCCTTGGCACAAAAAGTATGTCAGCCATAAATTATGTCTTTGCAATCATTAAGGATCTCAAACAAAAACACAAGTTCTGTTAAGCTGCTTTGGCTTACACGGAGAAAATCAACATTTGTTTCTTCCCTGTTTATTTTCAGCATGGAAAAAAAAATAAGAGCCCAATATTGAACTTTCCTACTTTCGGGCCGAGGTGATCTTTTATAAATTGGCAGTGTCTGAAAGGGAATGCTAACGGGTCAGATCTCTGCAGAGTATTCTGTTAAACACTCTGTTATAAGTTCATCAAGAGTTTATCAATATTAATTTGATTTCGTTTCTCTGGTTACTCCTGGATTTCTCCCTGTTCCCAAAATCGCTCATGCCGTGTTTGAGGGTGCCCCCGCCATCTTCCCTACAGATCTGTGTTCCCTTGCCATTTTTCCCTAAGAGGAGATTTTTGTGAGCTAGCAAGGCGTGCATGTGTGTGTTTCTTTCTTCTTCTTCTTCTTTTTCCCAGACTCTCTTAAGAGAAAATCCTTAGAGAAGCTTCTAGGAAGGACCCTTAATTGACCTTGTGGGGGATCACATTGATTTTCTCCACGTGCATCTTCATTTCTGATAAATTATAAAGCCATTAATTTGCTGAGGAAATGGCAGGGCCAGGCTGCGGCACAGATGTGACCAGGGCTGCCCCCACCCCGATCTGCTGCTCACGCCAAGAATCTGGGGAGAATCAGGAAGCCAGGATTGTTATGGTTAGCTTTGCGTTCTCCTGGGGACTGTTTTAGTTGCTGCTGTTTACAGATCTAAAAGGTAATGATGTTTCCAGATAAATAGGCCTTCTTATTTTGGGTAAGTGGCCGTTTATTGATCTGCTAACCCACACTTATCGATTGGTGAGCCCCCACCACTGGCCTCCTCTCAATGGAGTTAACTATAAATCCAGGAGAGGCCAGTTGGCTTTGGTTGGAATCTTGCTCAAACAAAAGCGACACCCCCTCTCTGCTCTCTCGGTGCCAGAACGACCCCTCCCAAGTTTGAGCTCTTATTGAAAAGGAAACAATTAAAAGGATAGAAGAAGATAGGAAGAAAGTGAGCCGAGACACTCCGGTAGATTAGCACTAAAAGGCGCTCCGCGAAGCTGGCCTAACGGTTCAAAATAATGCATTTTATATTTTCACGTATGTGCATAAAATAATTTGATGTAAACTGCAAAGAGGGGAGAGAAGAACAAACAGAGCTGTAATTGCGAAGAAGAAAAAGCCCTCGTGATAAGAGTTGCGCTGTACATGCGGGCGCATTTGTCTCCTTAGCAACAAGTGAACTTGGAGTTGCACAGGCGCCTCCAGCGCGGAAGGTCGTGCCATCCTCACCACCCGCAGCCACACCGCGTGGCCAACCGGCCCCCACCTCGCCGTGGCCGTCTCCGCAGGCAGCGGTCAGTCGAGCCGGTGGCAGCAGTGGGCCGTGGGTTCCGTGGCCGGTGCCGCTAACCTTCTGGAATCCCCCGCCGCTGGGTGGGCCTCTGGCTTTGGGGGAGGGACCGGGTGCAGGTGCTTGTGCAGAAAGGATATCATCCTTAACCGATTGCATCCCACATGCAGGAAGGGCTGTCCCCCAATCACTTGAAAAAAGCGAAGCTCATGTTCTTTTATACCCGCTACCCCAGCTCCAACATGCTGAAGACGTACTTCTCCGATGTCAAGGTAGGCACTTTCTCATTCTCCGTTTCGGTGCGTGTGGGGCGAGTCGGCCTGCGGGCCGTGAGGTACCAGGGACCAGTGCGGGCCCCTCGTGTGAAGGGTGCCAGGCGGGGCGGGGGGGGGGGCCCTTGCGTCCCGAGCATGGGCGCTGCCAAGCCCCTGGGGACTCAGTGCGGTCGGGACCCTCGGCCGTCTGAGCTCTCTGCCGGCCTCTTGAAGACACTTCAGCTGGTGCTGGGTGCTGGGCTTTAGGGATGCTTCCCCCTCCCCTCAACAGTAAACTGTTCCTGTTTTTGTTTTTGTTTATTTCCCATATTTATGCTTATGAAAGCAAACTCTAGCACCTCTTCCCCCTCCCCGTTGAAAAGGAACGTACATTGAAATTCTCTATGCAGTAGCTGCTTAAAAACAAAAGTGATGATTGTCTCTTATTTACAACTTAATTTGTTGTTGATGTAGAGTACACTGAGCATAAGGAGAATGAATAAAGTGACAGATTCAGGACACATTATTCAAATGAGGATATGAAAGCTGTCGGCCTACAGCTGCAGCCTCCCTCGTGCGACAGAACACGGACCTCCCGGTTCCGCGTGTGCGTGCCTGGTGCGTGTGCGTGTCTGCGTGTGCCCGCGAGTGTCTGTGCGGGTCTGAAGTCACTGTTTGCTCCACGGCATGTTGTTTTAATCACCTGCAACTTGATACAACATCGATTGGGTTTGGGTGATGAGAATGACGTGACCCAAGGAACTCGATGAACCCAACAGTAGCTGAGAGACGGTGACGAGGGCTGGGTAGCCAGGCCGTCCCCCATCTCCCTGGCCCACCCCCATACGTACAGTTCTTTAGCTGCCACTGAGAACTAACAAGCTGCCCAGCCATGCCGAAGCCCCCCCCCCCACCACACACCGTGGGTTCTGTGCCCACCGCCCAGTTGCTCCCAGCCCCCTGGCAGGCCCACTCATGGCAGTTTCCTCCTCGTGTTTTATTTGGCCTTCTAAGAAAAGTTCTGTTTCCCCTCCTGTTTGCTTTTGAATTGTGTATCAACTTCAGCCTTTTCTCTCTCTCTTTCCTTGGCTGTGCTCCTTCAGTGCCAGCAAACCAGGCAGGACGGGAAGGCAGAGAAAGGCGGGGGGCCTCAACGGCTGCCTAAGAATCATTAAGCACAGAGAGGCGGCGGCACGCTGGAGGCAGGGGACAAACGCGGGCTTTGGAGGAGGATCGTCTAAAATAGACAGATTGGAGGGAATCTGTCAACAGGTTGAAGACAGGCCGGCTTCTAGAACCTCGCAGAGGCTGGCAAAGCTCTTCTTCTGGGGGCTCCTCCCTGCCACGCTAGTTCTGGGAGGGGGCCCGGAGGAGAGGGAGAAATCATTAAGGGCACTGGGTGTATCCGTGATCCCACTGTCCAGTCTGTTCCTGGTGCCACCTCAGCATCCAGGGTTGTGATGTAATAATCACACTCCTCGTATTATTTATATAGCACCTCCATTCGGAGGGAGGCCAGAGAGCTTCACAAGTGAGCAGAGAGGCTCACCTGCCATTGACACGCAGCCGTCCTGAGCAATGGGTGTAAATTTTTTTTTTGGGGGTGCATACTCCTGTGGGTGTGTGGTGGGGGGAGAGGCCAGGGCAGGGAGGTGCTTGGGCTGCAGCTTTATAAATACCATGTCAGTAAACCAAACCCACAAGAATTTTTCCCAAATCACCACTCTGCGTAAATAACTAAATACCGAGGTGAAGGTTTTATTGAGAAAAGCTCTAATATTCAGTATTAGATTCTGTGCACCCTCTACCCTTAGTGGAGGAGGCCTTTAAGGTCCATGTGAGTCTGGTTTTCCCCCCAACCACCACCCTACTGGAGACAACAGTTAGGGCCCATAATGCAAAGCAGACAATCACCAAAGGTCATTTCTCTTTTATGTTTGGAATAAATTCTACAATGTTAACTTTCCTAATTATGTTTTTTCTTGGCTTGGTAATAAGTGAATTTGTATTCCCAGAGCTTACACTGATGAGAGTGGAAAGTTGTGCATGGAAGGGGTGGGCCAGCCCAGCCACGTGTTCCAGAAACTTTCTAGAAAACAATAGCAGACACCCTTGGATTTCTTTCAGATGAAGGAAAGCTGGGAGTCTGAATTTGGACAGTGCGTATACTCGTGCGCCTGCCTACATGCGTTACACTGTACACACACGTGGCTGGACCTGGGTGTGGGTGCTTCGGGGTGGCTACTTATTGGCTGAAACGGGTGGAGGGTTCTCTATCTGTGAATAGAGAGCCCCGATTTTTATTTTGGTCTGGATTGAAGGAACCGCTGCAGAATTAAGACATCCCTAGAAACTGGAGAAGAGGGACCTTGGGGTCTTGTCAAAAATGAAACCCTGCCCCGTAGCTCTTGAAAAAGAGCGAGTGAGAGCTGTGGAAACGCACAGCCTCCGTGGTGGCCGCGTCAGCCCTGGGGAGACGCCCCTTCTAGCAAAATGTTCCTTTCCAAGTCGGAAGGTCACGTAGCCTCCAACAGTCATCAGAGTTTGGTTTTGCAAATGAAGCGCCAGGAGCAGCAACATGAGTGGAAAATATTTTGTCTCCCGAAGAAGGGGTAGGCTAGGGGTCCATCCCAGCCGCCTCTGCGGATGGTGGGAGATGGTCCCCCCAGGCCTGGGAGGAGCGCCAGCGTGGATGGTGGGGCGGGGCGGCACCTCCTTGGTGTTTCTCCTTCAATGTGGTTCTTAGTTCCCCACGAGTGACTTCCACTTGGGCAGGAGATAAATGCTCTTAAGGTACCCTGGGAAGAGATAGCTAGGGAAGCCCCACAACAGAGAGAAGTTCTTCTCAGTGACCAGGAAACCAGGGCGACGTGGCACAACTCCTGAAATCTACAGAGTCCCCCGTTCTCACAGGGTCCAATCTAATTCCCTCCCCGGGACATTCAGCCAGACAAAAAAGATCAGCTCCTTGGGCTTCCAGCCCACTGAGAAGACCCATGTGAGCGGCGTGTGTGGTGGGGCCCTCCTCTGGCACCTGCGGGTGCGGATGCTAATGGAGACGCTGACAATTCTGGGACCACCGCGTAAGAGAGACCCAGCGTCGCTTCAGCTGGGAAGAGCACAGACTGAGGGCTTTGCAAGCCGCGGTGTTAAATGATGTATCTCATTCCTCCACCCCTTAAGTCAACTGCTGCCTAGCCAAATTAAGGTGTCAGATTGATTTGTTTTATACATCTTTTGACCATGCTCATTGAATATTTAGGAAGTTTCTTCAGCCCATATTGAGGCTGAGATGTCCCGTGGGAAGCATTAATCAAAGTCACAGAGACTCGCGCTGTGGAAACACAGCCTCTTTATTGTAGCGATTAGTTTTTGCAGTAACACATTAACACACTACAGAGCTTGCCTTTATAGAACAATTGATCCTTTTCTTGTAAGCCACTACAGGGGGGGGGGGGAATTAACTCTTTAAAGTTGAACCCTTTTTCTCCCCCACCCCCGTGAGAACCCCCTTGAGAAGAGGGGGCCTGCCTTTCCTCCTGGCCAGCAAGGAAACCCCCGCAGATTTCAGCTCCCTCTGATTGGAGGGAAGAAATCCTGTTCTTCAAGCTGTCGTGTTGGCCATTTCACTTTTCACGTTGGGGGAGTCTGTTGTTTTTGTCCGTTCTTTCTCTCCGGTATTTCCATTCCCTAACAATAAGCTTTAAATCTCCCTTTAGGTCCCGTTCCTAAATAATGGCAAATGCACTTACTTTTTTTGTCCTGCCCATTAGGTCATTCATGACCATTCCAGAAAAAAAAAATACCCTTCTATTTTTTTCCCCTACAGTACTCTTGTCCATATGAGACAATGCCTTGTAACAATGCAGAAGCCTAATCTCCATGTCAAAGCAATTTTCATTCCCCAGTGCACAGCCTGCTATCATTTTGTAATGTTTTGTTTCTTATTCTAAAAGAATTAAAAAGGAACAGTAAGCCGTCACGGGGGCCTGTGGTCCTTATCTCAGTGTCTGGAAATTTGGACAGTGTATTTTACTGCTGAGATAAAATGGAAAGAACTCCAAGTTCAGCAAATCGTAATGGGTTTAAGTTCTATTGAAATCGGCAACCAGAAGATCAGATAACGGGGGTCTTTCAGTTGTCTTTTTAATCGGGTTCCCCGCAAGGCTGAATAGAGACAGAGCAGACACACAGAGTGAAAATATAATTCTTGGATAGGTTAAGTACATGTTTGAACTCTTGCAAGCAGAAGCGATTTGCTGATGACTTAATCATTTTCTGGTCAATTATCTGTAAGGGCCCTTGCAACTCCATGGCAATTATGATGCAAGTTGGCCTTTTGGGAGAAACACCAGTCTCCCTGCTTCTGTTTCCTTGTTCCTTCCATTCTCTGCCATAAATTTTCATTCATTTATTATCTTTGCTAGTGGAGAAACAACTTTCTGTGGAGTAATTACAGCGCCGATACACGTTAGCGGCCGACTTCTTGGAACCTGGAGGTTCTCTTGCCTGTGTTTGATAAGGGGGTCTTTGTTGATTTCTGATGAATGTACATCTTTTTCTGGGGGCCCAGGGAAGGGAACGCCTGCGATGACAAAAGACAGGGGCTGTCTGTCAGCCCGCCTGAAATAAAGCCGTGGATTTATTGGTTTTGACTTGGCAAGTTGAGACGCATCTGTCCTTTAAGTAAAGAGAGGCTGTCAATAAGGAGAGCGTCACGTGTGGGGGGTTGGGGGGGGCGTCTTCATCGCAAAGGTCGTTGGGAAACCTTGGCAAACAAAGTTTTTGAAACTGATCATGTTATAGTAACTTGGCATTTAAAAAAAATGTAATAAAGACTCCATGCCATCTGTGGGGCAGGTCTAAGCCACACCCACAACAGCGTGGCGTCGAGGGCAGGACCTCGGCCGTGTTCACTGAGGAGTTTGAGCGGCTTCTGGGGTCTGAGCTGACATCCCCGGCCGCGAGGACCCGTGCAAACAGGGAGGGCAGTCGTAGGCCGTGGCCATGGACATCCCCCAGGACCAAACATACAAGCTAATGCCAGCTTCTGCCCCTTGGCGTGAGTGCCAACCTCCAGCACTGAACGAGGCACGTGTGTGAGGATGTAAATCCTCACTTTAAAAAATCGGGCTAATGGGGAAGTCCCGGGCTTAGCACCGCTGGCGCTTGAAAGCAACAGCCTTCCCAGGATTCCATGGCCTGGGAATTTCCCTAAGAAATAGGCAAATGAGGTTTTTCCTAGAAAAAGATGAAGAAAACGTTTCAAGTAAGAGATTTGTCTTAACGAAAATCAAATGTGTCGGGTGATTCTCTTTCCAAAGTGTGGGGTTTGCGATGGGGTGTCTGGGGCCCACCGGTTGTGGGACCCCGTAAGTCTGTCCTTTTCGGTGTCCTTTTTGCTGCCATTTTGGCGGAATTACAAACGTACCTTCTAAGGAAGGAGGGGAGGACAGGTTTTTTTTTTTAATGTTTATTTATACATATAAGCTGGGGGACAGGCCAGAGGCGTGGGGCGGCGAGAGGGTTCACTAGAGACAGAGTGGGGAGCAGAACAGGCAGATCAGAAATACACCGCTGAGGGGAGCAGCGGGCGAGGCAGGAGAGGTCTGTGGGATTCTGTGGGATTCACACGCGCCGTGTGGGATTCTGGAGGAGAGTTTTTAAAAGCTTCAGATGCTCAGAGGAAAAACAAAATGGCGGCCTTCTTACCCTCTTCACGCTTACATCGAACAGTTCAACAGGTGCATCACCTCCCAGCTCATCAAGTGGTTCAGCAACTTCCGCGAGTTCTACTACATCCAGATGGAGAAGTACGCGCGCCAGGCCATCAACGACGGGGTCACCAGCACCGAGGAGCTGGCCATCACCCGCGACTGTGAGCTCTACCGAGCTCTCAACATGCACTACAACAAGGCCAACGACTTTGAGGTAGGAGCGCCCTTTTGTTTCTGCTCGTCTCCCTTGACTTGGAAAAAGTTTCATTTTCTTTAGAAACATGGCCCAGGCTGACTGCGTCTTGGTCTCTCACAGAAACATCTCCCAGTGGGATGAGCCATGGGTGAGCCACAAAGAGCCCCTGGCATCCCCAGGGGGACCCCCCTCGCTTTCCTTTCCCATTTCCGCCTTGCTGTCTGCCCGAAGACCCATGTGGCCATGGCAAGGGAACGGGAGGACCCAAAGGAAGCGGCAGCTGGGGACACTCAGAGGATCCTGTCCAGGGGACAGGCCTGCCCCTCCCCCAGCCATGCGCACCCCTGGTTCTGAGAGGCGGGCTGAGCTGACACATGCTCTCTGTGCAGTGGAAGCTGCAATGCTTGTTTTCTAAAAGTGTTGATGGGGAGTAAGTCCGGGGTTTCCAGTGTTTTTTAAACAAATTTCACCGGTTTGCCATTCGTTTACTTAACTGTGGGATTTTTGGAGCACGGCTTCACACCTGGACGCGTGCACCTGCTTCCCTCGCCCTCCCCAAAGCTCCCGTGCCAGCGCCCCATCTCTCACCGCCCCCCCAGAGTGCAGGAGTTATTTTTGTTGTGTGTCACCAGTGTGTTGTCTGCGGTTATTTATATTCCTCATATGAGCGAGCCCATCCGGTCACTGTCTTCACTTTCTTCCTTCACTGAGCATTAGCGCTTCGAGAGCCAGTCATTCGCTCCCAAAAGGCACGATTTCATCATTTTAGTAGCTGAGTGGTATTGCATGGAGTGCCACACTCACAATCAGAAACGGGCAAAGGCGTCAACAGGCCCTTCTCCCTCAGCTTATTTCTATCAGCATTCTCTTCCTTTATGGAAGGAGTGGCACGCGGGTTTCCTGTGGCCGTGTCTGAGACCACCGGGGCCTCTCCTGTTTGCTTTTGTCCTTTCTGAAGAAGGCCCTTGGCATGTGGCGGCTGCCGCTACTCTTCCCTCGTGTACCTCACCGGTATTACGCGTATCGACATCACGCATATTCTAGGCCCTCGCGAGGCATCATAAACGATCCCCAGGAATCAGTGTCTACAGTGGTGAGGTGTGTTTTGCGGGCTGACGGGGCGCCTCACCCCGCTCTAGAAGCGCCCAGGGCACCAGGGCCTTTTGCTGACCCTTCTGGCTGAGGCCATGGGACTTGGAGGTTGGGATACAGGAAGATACTGACACCCCATGCTCCCTGCTCATCCACTCATTTGGGGGTGCCTCTCCCCTCTTCTTAGCATGCACAAGTGACGTGGCTTGGAAAGCGCCAAATACAGAAAGGAGACGGTGGGGGGAGACGTGCATTTTCCTTGAGTGCTTGAAGGCCGCCAGCCACTGCATCTTTGCTCTCTGAAACTTGATTTCTTTTTCTTGCCAAACATGTTGTAGGCTAAGTTTTCTTTGGCTGAACACTTTCAAGAGGTGGGAACCTTCTTGTTCTGCTTGACTATTTTAAAGCCTCCGTTGCAGTAAGAGCTGCCTCACCGTGCGGTCGGGACACTCTAGCAGGTTTCTGCTAAGGCTGAATGTGACTATGGCTGAATATTTCAAAGGAATTGTATTAAGAGCTTCTTTACTCCCCTCTCTCCGGCCCCTTCAGATAAGTCTTTTGCTCTAAAGCTGAAGCGCAGAGAGTTTGAGTGTGCTGGTGAAGCAAGTACGGAGAGTTTATTATGGCCAATCCTTGTTTGGTGGCCCGCATCCAGCTTCTTTAAAAATTGTTCAAGGCTCGTGGCTGGTTTCAACATTTTTACTGGGTAACATATTCGAGGGGATAAATCCTTATCTTGCATATTGGAATTTTTAGATTGTTTAGACCTTACCTGGTTGGAAATGAATCTCACTCACAGCACAAGAGCCAAATGACAGAAGCAGGGGGCCGGCACCCAAGGTGCCCACAGCCTACTCCATTTAGCATCATCTAAATCCCCCTTTAGTACGATGAACATCTGATAGTTCTCTCAGTGAATCACGCCCACTTCCGCCAGTCACCTCTCCCTTATCTGCCGTCTATTTTAGGACGGCTTCAGGGCAAGGAGTCTGGGGCCCCGGGGGCAATTTTGTCACTTGTCACCGACTTCCAACGAGTATGCTATGCAACGACTCTGGGCTTCGCTCCTCCTGCAGCCAGGGGTTGGATCCTTCTGGAATGGTAGTAAGAAGGCAGCCGGAGCCCAGACCCTGCCCCAGTTCCCACAGGCCCACCCCCACCCTGCGCCCCCTTTCCTGCCACAGAGGACCCTGCGTTGCTACGTTTTAATTTAGCCTCTCAGTTCGGCGCATTTACTAACAAAAGCTCCAGATAAGATGATCCCTTCTTTTCCGTGCCTTTGTGCTTGGAGGTCATTGCTTAAGTGAGATGCTTAAAAAGCCACGGGTCTTATCGGGGTGACTTTCCCAGTGTGGCCGTGGCTGGCGGCCAGGAGTGGACCCGACACCTCGCCGAATGCCTCGCTGATAAGTGCGCGGCTGCTCTGGGCTCAGGCTTCTCCTCAGAGCAAGGAAAACGAACCTAGGGTTTTCGAGGAGCAAGCGGAGGCGAGGGCGAAGCTCAAACCACCCGCCCCGGGCCTTTTGCTTTCTGAAGCAAGATGGTGCCCATGGAGGCCCGGGAGCGGTGTCCTATGACGCTCAGCGCCAGGTCACTCGGCGCGGGTTGGCCCCACGGGGTGTCCCCAGGTCACGTGACAGAGCATCTGGCTGACCGCGTCGTGGCCATAGACAATAGCCCCCACGCACCTACCGCTTACTCTGTCCTGGACGGTTTTCTGAGCGTTTGACCATAATTAACTTATTGAGGTGAGTGATCGCAATGAGGGGGACAGTCGTGGAACAACAAGGAAGCTTCCGCGGGCCTAAAACGATACTGTTTCTGTCATGCTAAAGGCGTGGGGACAGAGGGCGGCCCAGGCCGACAGCCCCCTCTTCTCCTCTGCCCTCCTCTCCTTCCTCCCCCACTCTACTCCTGCTTGTCCCTTTCAGCTCTCTGTCCTGCTCTCTGCCTCTGTCACCACTAGCTGGTGGCAACAGCCCCTCCAGCCCTGCCGAGGGCTCCCCGGCCCAGCGTGGGTGCCGCCCCCTTGTCTCCGGGAAAATGAAACAGATGGAGAAGGTTTATGGCTGCAAAGAGGGAGTGACTTCAGTGTCCTCCTCCCCCAGGTTTCCTGACTGTTAGCAGTCAGGAAACCCCGAAGTGACCAGGAGCTTCTCCTGCCCTTTGTCTCGGTTCACACAGTGGCCCAGAGTCTTGGCCAGTGTGCAGATTTGGGGGGGCCAGAGCTTGAGGGAACCCAGAGTGTGTGGAAGAAGGCACAGGAGACGTGAAGTGTACTTCAGACTTGCACTTGGAGGGGGGAGAGCCGCTGCCCCTGCGCCGCCTCTGGGCAGGTGAGCTCGAGAAGGTGTGTGGGAGGGGCGCTCGGCTCCAGCCTCCATCTCGCTCCTTCGCACGTTTAATGAGATTGGCAACAATAAATTTGTCTTTCCAGGTGTGAAGGTATATGTTTCCATGCTTCATTCGCACTTGGCTTTGAAGAGCTTCCAACATTTTTTTTTATGGGGCGGGAACGGAGGTTTGGGATTCCTTCCCAGTTTTTAAATCATACTTCTGACTTTAGGAGCAAGCGGAGTTGCATTTTATTGCTTTTTTGTTTCCCTCACAACAACTGTGGCACAAGAGGAGGTAATGATCGCTGTCAATTTCCGAGGCTGGTTTACAGGTATTTGCAAAGAGCTTGACTAAGGCAGCGGACCTGTGTGACTCGCAAAGGTTAATTGCACCACTTAAGGGACCCCAAGATGCATCACCCCCAGTTTGACTCCATTACCACTTCCTATGTTGCGGCCAGGAACAGTGGATGATCTGAGATGGGGGTTTGGGGGTGGGACAGACACCTTCAGGCTGATGCTTCCGGCTTTAGGGACAGGTGAGTTGGGTTTTATTGCTTTTTTTGTTTGTTTCCCTCTTAACTGTGGCCACACAGGAGGTCACGGGGGCTGTCTGTTTCCCGGGCTGGGCTGGGAGCTCTTACTCATTCTCGGGTACCATGAGGTGCCTCTGCCCTGCCATCTTCAGCCAGGCACCCCTGGTGGGGCCTGGGGCGGCTCGCCGTTTATCTACAGGCCAGGTCCAAATTCCCAGTTAGAGCGACCCAGCCCCCTTGCCCTCATTAAAGATCCATGTTTTGGCATGGAAGGCTTGGTGGTAAATGGAACGGGGAGCCTGCCTCATTGGTGAGTGGGCTGGAGGATTTGGGCCTTCAGGGCTAAGGTCTCACGAGGCAGGTGTTCCGGGTCCAGCCTGGGGCCTTCGCCTTTCGGTAGTTGTCAACTGACAGGCCAAAAGGACACTCCCAAGACTACTTGACTGTGGTCTCACTTTTGGGAAAGAGAAGATTCAGAAGCGACACCCCTCCCATGTGCACCCCTAAATCCACATGCACGCTGTTTCCCCCGCTCCTGTTCACACCCGGCCCACTTCCGATTTCCACGTGATGCTCGTTTAAGATTTAATCTATTTGGGCATCTTTCACGCGCATTGTCTTCTCTTTAAAGAAAAACGAGGGCAGGTGGATTTAGGAAGTGCTTCCCTCTGCTCCAGATAGACACTTAAATGTGAGCGATCGCCGGGGAAGCTGGCTCCGCACAGCTGCCCTCCGCTGTGAGCAGGCTTTCGGCCTCAAAGCGGCTGAGCCTTGAAATGATCACACGGCACACGCTTGGTGGGTGGCGGCAGGAGAAGCCCTTGCGTGCCTTTCCTTGCCAGTCCACCTCTGACAAGCCAAATTGATCTTTTAAGAGACGAAATGAATGTTCGCCAATATATGGGCACACGCGGCTGTCCCGGAGGTTTTCCGGGTTCCGGTGGTGTCTGTCTGAAATCCCCGAGGGCCGGCTTCAAGGGGGGGGGCAGGCTGGGGTACAGGCCACGTGCTCTCCGAACCCCGTCCTTTTGGGATGGAGGTGTAGCTGAGCATAAAGAAGCGGCCATCGGTTTACCGTCTATTTGGTAATGTCGGTGCATCTTTAGCTCCCTGGGCCTTTTTGTCATCGGGGACATTCAAGCACAGTGAGAACAACTTTAAAACCTCCTTACTCTCCCGCTTTATTAGTTACAGCATTCCGTGACCTTTCTCAAAATTCTTAAAGAAAAAGACACCCTGACGTCGCTTGACTTTGCTTATTGTCCTTTGTTGAGGCGAACAAAGCATTTTCTACAGTGGTTATAGCACATAATTATACCGCTTTCAATGGCAGTGTCTTGGCGGATATCAAAGTTCAGAGGAGCCTTTAGAAAAAAAAAAGATGTTTTGTGGCAGCCTAGGGAGGGTGTCATCTTTCCTTCAGAAAATAGTTCAAGGCTCTTCTGTCAAGCTTCCCTACTTAGAGCTTTTTCTCCTCCTGCTTCATAAAGTTTAAAGCAGATTCGGTGGGGCTCTATGATCTATTCCCTTTGAAAGATCCTTGCTCGGCACAGAGAGGCCCTTTGACTTCAAGAGTTCACGGATTCATCTCTTTGGGTGTCATATGTCTGACCTTATCAGTTACTCCATTTAATGTCGGAGAAAAAGTCTCGACGCTTTGTGTTTGTCTGTTTTGCCTCTGTGAAATGATTTGGTGAAAAGACCATCCTTTTTAACACACCGCTGAGAGGCTGCTGCCACCACAACCTACCCCGTGGCTTTTCTCTCTTAAAAAAAAAATTGTCCTTGTGTTTTGTGTATGGATGAGTTCACAGTGAGAATAGAATTATACAAGGGCAGGCGCACACACAAAAAAATCTTTTGGTTTCCTCCCCCGCCCCCCCATGATCTATCACCGCTCTTGGTGCCTGAACCCCCGACAGGCAGGCCGCCCGGCAGAGGTGGCGGTGGCCACTGCGGGCCCACGGCAGTCGGTCTTCCCTTGCGCGACCTACCCTAAGGCCTTTATAATTAATTGTCCTTCGGAGACAGGGAAGTTCAGGGCCGCGCTGGCTGCTGCGCACTGGCTGACATTCCGCTCCCCTTGCTGCCTCGCCTTCTCGGCCACAAAGGGTTACGGGGACAGACGCGCAAGTCCTCAGCCGGGGCCCAGGGACGGGTGGCTGACACCGCGTCCTGGACTCAGTGCCCGCAGAAGCCCGAACACCCTTTGGCAAATGAGCCTGTTTATTTCGACCAGACAAACTCATTCGGCGAAGGGAAGCTTTTCCGGAAGGTCTGAGCCCTCCACCTGCTTCGGTGGCCCCTCCTCCCCCGCTGGCCCGCCCCGCGGGCCACTTTCACTTCAATGCTCCTTCTCCTTCTGGGGCCCAGCCTGGACCCACCACTCACTCACGTCCCTCCGGGGACCTCAGTGTACATTTACGAGAGGGAATGTCCCTTTGCCAGCTCCCCTGGGTGAGCGGAGGAGCCGGCACCCGGACGCGCGGGCTCCGGTTTGAGAGCTCCATCTCCGCCTCCCCACGCTCCTCGCGCCTCCACTCCCCACTCCCACCCGCTCCCTCTTCAGCCAGGCCCCGCTGTGTTTGGTAGCGGGACATAAAACAAATATGACCTGTCCCCCACCCTTGCTGGCTGGGGCGGTGTGGAGACAGGACTCGAGACGTCAGGGCAGTGGAGAAAGGGGTGCAGGCCACACAGGGCAGAACCGAGAGGACGGAGTCCCCCTCTGCTCGGGGGCCGTGCATGGACCTTCCAGAGGTTTGGGAGCGCCGTGGGGTGGTGGTCAAGGCCAAGGGGACCCTTCAGACCCCTGCGTCCCACAGAGGGGTCTCTCGGGGGGTAACCAGAGGGGTCAGTCCCCACGGCTGCCTGCGCAGCAGACCTTCTGGAAATGCAGGGTGACACGGCTAATATAGTCACACCCAAAGGGGGGAGGTCATAAAAAATTCAAGTTATTCTTATGAATCTTTCATTAGAAGCGATGGAAACGGACACTAGTGTCGCCCGAGTCCTTTGTGAGGGAGCTCTTCTTCCGGGCCCCGGGCTATTGTTCTTTCCGTCCCTCAAGCAGACGCTCACGTTCAAACTGACAAAAGTCACTTAAAAGCCAGACAGCTGTACTCACCCCCGCCCGGGCTGGGAGTAGGCTGGCAGGTGACCGGCCTACTGACGGGGGCGGGTTGCCCCACTCGCCCGCGGACGGCCCACCCGTCACCCACTGGCGTCCTCCCCCAGGTGCCCGAAAAGTGCCTGGCATTTTCTGTATGCCTGAAACATTGGCATTTAGGACATATTGGTGCCTGTCAAGGGTGGGGGGGGGTCCAGCAAGTGACTTCTGACAACTCCGAGTTGTTAGCCCTTTGGCCAGATGAAGTTTGCGCTCGGAACTTAGCAGAAGACCCAGGTCTGACTCCGCACCCCCCTTCTGCTCTCTGCTCTTGTTCTCTTGGTTCAGCCCTGTGAGCCCACCCAGATGCCTCTTAAGCTTTTCAGATTTCTGTGGCCTCTTCAGGAGTAGCTGGGATCGGGCAAAACACACCCCAAAGGTGGGGACGGTCCCACTTAGGACACAGCGCGGCCTGCACCCCGGCCTGGGCACCCCAGGGCCGGCCGGCCGTGAGCGGGCGCCTCATCTCCCCTCCCCGTCACCTTGTGTACGGTCTGGCCTGTGACACTGATGGTGATTATGTCATTATTTTGCTCTGGGGGCCCTGGCGCATCTGCAGAGGCCAAGCGCTTCTTCTTTGTTGCGCTGGCAAACGTCCCACGCCACAAATGCTTCATTAGCCCTGCTGCCGGCCTCCTTGCCAGACGCCAGTGCCCAAATCCAGGCTTCTCTCTGCCCCGTTCTTTTGTGTGGCTGATGATCTCGTATTCATCTTCCTGCTTCTTCCCCATTTTCCTCGACTTCTGAACTCCAGATGTCTCCGTTTTCTGGCCCCGAGCCCTCTGAAGTCCACCAGGAGGACCAAGGTGACTCCACACCCCGCACCCCACACCCTCGCCCCCTGCCACGTCCGCCTCCCCCCCGCCCCCCATGAAGAGGTACTTTGAATGGCTCCCGTGCGAGAGCACTGGGGTTTTCAGACTTGCCATTTTCAAAGAGACCGAGCCTTCGCTCCCAGGTTGGGGTGGTGGGGGGCTAGAGCGGTGTTTAGCTCCTGCTTGCGAGCTGCCAGCCCATCTCCTCCGCCCCCGCAGCCCTCCCGCCCCCTCCTTGGCTCCTTCACTCGCTCTGCACATTGCCACATTTGACCAATTTTCCGAAGCAGCCGAAAATGCGAGCACAGAAGATACTCTTCACGCCTGGCTGTGCGTGTTATATAGTCCACCGAGGCGCCCTCTCGCCGAGTGGGCCCCTCGACTCCACTCGCCCCCCCCCCCAAGCCCCCGGCCCCTTCTGCTGTCCACACTCCTCCCCCGACGAGGACCTGGTATAAGCTGTTTAAAGAGCTGAACTCTTGGGAACGAGCGCAAACCTTTCTCTAAAGTTCTATCCTGTGCACTTGCTGGAGCCCCCTGTGTTCGTTAAGGTGGAGGGTTTCTCCACCCCCTGCAGTGCGTTTTGGAGCTTGACATCTTGAGCAGCGATGGGCGCTGCCTCCCGGGCCTTTGATACCCTGTCAGTTTGAACGAATTGATCTGTGTGTGTGTGATGAACAGCGCCTCCCAGAGAGAGCTTAACCCGTTTTTATCTCCCAACCGCTGCAACATACGGTGATTTTAGTGTCTGTCTTTGAGAAAACCATAGGTTTTCGTTTTACGGCATAGCTAAAGGGGTAAGCTCGAATTTTTATGGGAATCACGGCCAGATCATCGCCCCAAATTCTAATTCAGAATCCCAGGGCCAAAACCCTTTTAAGGAATGCAGGGAACCCCCTGGGGTAGGTAGCCATATCGCCCCAGGTTCCTGGCCTCCGGGCCACTCAGCCTTTTCTGAATACCCCGGGCCACCTTGCTGACAAACGGGAGAAACCACCCACCCCCGCAGGAAGCATCGGGGACCTGCCACCGGCCGAACCCGTTTCCAAAGACTCGGGGTGCACCCGGACATCCCTAACCTCCCCCTGCTATATCATTATGTTTTTATCACCCGTGGGTTTAGTTAAACCTTTGTAAACCTAACTCCATTCGGAGAATATACCACTCCTCAAGATAATAATTATCTAAATTTATTACCTGCTGGGAAAATAGCATCTTCTTTTTATGGCTCTTAAAGAGGATTCCCCCGGAACTCTGAAGGGACGGCCTTGCTCTGACAGCCGGGCCTGGAGAGCAGGACCTCGGCCATATTCCCCATCTCCCTCTGGTTTTACAGACCTTAGTTATCGCTCCCTCTTAATCGTCATCTCTCTAGATTAAGGAGCTCTAATCCTTTTTAAAAGTCTAATCTCATGCAGTAAGTGGGCAGCCCCGATCGTTTTAGCTGCCCGGCTGGGCGGCGCTGCCCCGGGGAAAATTCCCTGAGGAACAGCCGCAGGAGCTAGATAGGAGGGCAGGACCCAGGCCGCAGCCGGCCACGCCCAGCGTCCCTCACACTGCCCACTGGGGCCTTGTCAGTGGCCCCAGACCTTCATCCTCAGAAGCTGGATTTCTTGAGTAGCATCTTGGTAGCACTACATGGGTAAAATGAGCCCACGAGGCCCGTTCCTGAGACTCTTGGTCAATCTCTGGCAAACTCGGTCGAGTCGCAGGACGGGGCAGGCCCCCGCGGGGCGGACATTCCCGTGGGCTTGTGGTCAAGTGTCCGAGCGAGTCTGCCTTAGGCTAGGAGTCTGGAGGGACCGCAGCTAAGACAGGAAAGCACAGGGCTCTGCTTTGTATTCCTGGGCGGGAAAAGTCCATTTATAAGTAGATGTTGTTTTCTACAAAAGCATCACCTTGAAATCTTGAAAGGGAAACCCACTGTGGGGGCTCCCACTGCCGGTGGCTTGGACTCAGCGTAGCGCGGGACTTACACGTCCGAGGGGTGAGATCCCAGCTGGGCCGCTGTCTTGCAGTACAGCCTCGGCCAGGGTTTCCCCCCCTCCGTGCCTCAGTTTCCTCATTGTCCCAAGCCTCTCGGGACTACCCATGAATGGTTCTAAGTAAACGTGGGAGAAGCATTTGCTTCCACGTGCTTGTATGGAGAGTCAGATACAAGGGACCTCATCGCTGGGTCCCTGCCCAGTTGCGTCACTTCCTGCTTACCCTAAGTAGGAAAACAGACAGAGGAGCAAGCGGGGAGCTCCTCGGACTGAGACGGAGCTCCTGTAGAGCCGGGTTTAGAAAGGAGAAGGTGTGGCTGGGAGGTCACCCCGGCCTGGGCCGCTCCGGGCTCTGGGGTACAGATGGAGGGGCCCCCGATGGGGTGTGTGCCTCGCTAGGCTGTCCAGCGAGGTGGGGAGTGCAACCCCCCCGCTTTGTCCCGGCTCTGAAATTCTGCAGTTCTAGAACAGAAGGCAGGCTGCTTTCTCGGAATATGCCCTGGACATGAGGTGATGCTTCATGCCCCAGCTGGGGAGCCCCCGGCCCCCCCCCCCCCGCCGTGGCTCTGCTGTGGCTTCATTATCTTGGTAGAAATCTCCAGGGTGCCCATTTTAGGGCTCCCCCAAGGCCCTCCTGGCACTTGGCTCAGCAGGGCCCCTGGAGACCCGGCAGCTCCCTTGCTGGGATTACAGAGACCAATTTTCAAATTCATAAACCCTTGGTTGACCGAGTTTCGCTCGTCATTATGCTTGCTGCTCATTTTATCGGTCGCCTCTGCTGGGGCGACCCTACAAGGAGGTCATGTGTCCTTGAAGCCCTCAGCCTGGGGTTTCTAGAAGATCGTAGACTTAGGGGGAGTCTGTGTACCTGCCCACCAGCCTGCCGCCACGGCCGCACCTCAGCAGGCTGGTCAGCATTTGAACACGTCTTAACCTCATCTCACCTACAGCGTCTCCCTCGTTCAGGGTGGAAGTAGGTGTCTCCCGTGGTCACCGCTAGGACACGAGGGGTCACTGCTAGTAAATGTTGCGGAAGTGTCCTCCAGCTGATCATCCCCTAGATCAGGAAGCTCTTTTCCCACAGGGTCTTCGTGGGTGTGGATGTGGGTGCGTTGGTGAGGGCTGGTGCCAAATCCTCACACAGGGCACTGAATCTGTGTTGCTTATCTTACCAACTTCCGTGCATTTAAGGTCGCTCTCACCTTTTTCATTCAATTTGGTACTAAAAGTGACTTTCAGTAAAAGCTAATACATTTACTGAGAGCCAGAGTGGGGGTTGCTTTGGGAAGGCAGAGAAAGTACCGGAAGCAGAGGTGGAGGAAAGACACTTGAGCTGCGGTCTCGTGTTCTCCAGCGGGTGTGGCCGCTTCGTGTCCTTCGCCGTGGACACCCTTCCCAAAGACTCACCTTTTTAAAGGACCTGAACGTGCGTGGCATAAGCCGGAGCAGACTCCCAACTCTGCCCTTCAGCTGGGCGGTCCTAGTCTTGACAGCACCCTAAGACTCGTCACTGGGTGTGCCCTCAGTCCACCAGGCATCTGTAGGGTGTCGAGGATTCCCAAGGCCCCCGGGGCCATTCTGGAATCTGTTTCTCTGCTTTCCAAACTTTTTATGAGTTTTAAAATTTTTTTTTATTTTTTGAAAGACTTTAATTAAAAGATTTATTTTTATTTATGCATATAAGAGCTGGGGTGCAGGCCAGAGGTGCAGGGAGTGAGAAGGTTCACCAGAGACAGAGTGGGGAGCAGAACAGGCGGATCCACTGAAATCCACTGCTGAGGGGAGCAGCGGGGAGACAGGAGAGGTCTGCTGCGCCCTGTGGGTCAGCTCCCTGGCTGGGGATCGAACTCCGGCCACAGTGGCTGATGATAGCTTGATAGAGCTGAGACTTAACCCCTGCTCCACCAGAGGGGCCCCTTTTTCTGTTTTTTTTGAGGAAGGAGAATCAAAACCCTTTACAAACTCTTAACTTGCTTTAGAAACACAGCTGGGCTTTCATCTGCAAAGGGTAATTATAGAGGAGACCGATAGAATTCCCCAGAAGTACAAAATGGAATCTCTGAGACAGACAGTGATCTTTCAGTCAAAACCAAAGGATGAAACTGAGGCCCCGAACCCCAGTCCTTTCCCAGTGAGCCCAGATATTGTTTGGGACGCTTTCTTGTGCCCTTGTCCCTGGAGAAACAGCCTCCCCTGTGGTCCTGTGGCCTGGTGGCCTCCGCAGCTTCGGACGGCTCCCCAGCCCACAAAGCCTTTGGTGCTGGTCCCGAGCAACGCTTCTCTCATTGTCCTGCCTGCAGCCACTTCTAACAGCCCCCCAGGCTCCTCCTCGCCTCGCCCGTCCGCATGATGCCAGGCAGGCTGGTTCCGTGCTGGCCCAGGCACCGCTCGCTGCCGAGGGCAAGTCTGCTGCCAAAGGCGGTCGCGTCACACACCCTCGGGCGAAGCAGGCGTAACCGTGGCTTGTCTGTGCCCGGCTGTCCTTGGTGCAGTATTGGAGCGCTGGTGCCATGTTGGTTTTGGATAACCTTCCATCCCGAACACCACCAAGTTTGGTCCTATTTATTTGACCCCCTCATCCAGTCATCGCAGCGAAAGTTAAACATCAACCTCCCAGTGGTGCCTGAACTCAGGCACCAAGGTCCCGTGACTCGTGGGCTGACTTGGAGGGAAGCTCGTTTCCCATCCGATTGAGGAGCTGCCCTGTGAGGCACCTGGTGAAGGAGGGATGGGCGCCTCTGTTGGCACCCAGCGGCCCGCCCTTCACCGCAGCACTCTGTCAACTCTGTTCCCAGAGACGCGGCCGCCTTAGGTGCATCTGTGTGACGTGGCAGGCTGAAGCCATCCGGCGGGTCAGGACAGGCAGCCCCGTGCTGTCCGGTGACGCGGGTGAAGGATTAGAAGCACGAATTCCACGGGGCCTCCTGAAAGTTGTTGCCTCCCAAGTTTAAGAGCTGGGCGTGGCTCCAGATGGTCCAAGGGTCCGATCTGGCCTCGAGTCTGCGTTTTATGACCCTCGCTAGGAACGTGTCTTATCCTTTTAAAGACTCTGCTGCAGAGACCCAGAGGGGCCACGCGGCCTTGAGTGTTTCCATTTGGCCCTCCACAGAGAACACACACCCCCTCAGGTCCCTTCTATCTCTGAAGTCCCAAGACTTTGAAGGAGCAGCTTGGCCACGCTCCTACCTGCGCAGCGCCCAGGTGCCCCTGCCAGCAGCGAGCCCCAGGTGTTGGGGAGAGCTGAGCGTGTCTCTGTAGTATTCCGAGGAAGCAGATGGCGCGGTGGGTAATAGGTTTTTGAGGCTTTTCCTCCATTTTTGTCTTTGTTTGCTTTTTTTTTTTTAAGATTTATTTATTTATGCATGTAAGAGCTGGGGTGCAGGCCAGAGGTGTGGGGGGTGAGAGGATTCACCAGAGACAGAGTGGGGAGCAGAACAGGTAGACTGATTGAAATCCACTGCTGAGGGGAGCAGTGGGGAGACAGGAGAGGTCTGCTGCGCCCTGTGGAAAGCTCCCTGGCCGGGGATTGAACTCGTGCTGCAGCGGCTTTGGACAGCTTCACAGTGCTGAGACTTAACCCCTGCGCCACCAGGGAGGCCCCTTTGTTTGCTTTTGTTATTCCAGTGTGGCCTCACTCTTGGAGATACCGCAGGGTTTGGGAGTTTACCCCTTGTGCCAAATGACATGTTTCCAAGCACAGACATCTCTGGGGCCTCCGAGCAGGAGCAAGGGGACTCCCCACCTGGGCACAGTGGGCCTACCAGATTCCAACCCCACAAAACAGCATTGACAGTCTCAGAGTTTGTTGTGATGACATTTGTCATCCAGCTCTCGGCAGGCAAGAGCTGAGGAGCGCTCATTTCTGGAGCGAGGGGAGAGGGGCTTGTATTTATCGTGCTCTCGCTCTACGGAGTTCCTATGGAACATTTACATAGTTTAAAATGTATACACAAACTACTGAGGGGTAGAGTAGATCTTGAGACACTTCTTTTTCTATTCCTGAAGGTCACAATTATTCAAACCGTTTGATTCTGGTACTTGGTTAATTATACGTGGTGTTCTTTTTTAAATCAATACAGGTGCTATCAGCATTTAAAGGAGTGGAAATTGTTTTATGAATTCTGTATTTTCTGAATACCCACTGGTTTCTTTTGATTTTTCAAAGATTTATTTTATTTATTTATGCATACAAGAGCTGGGGTGTAGGCCAGAGGTGTGGGGGTGAGAGGACTCCCCAGAGGCAGAGTGGGGAGCAGAATAGGCGCATCCACTGAAATCCACTGCTGAGGGGAGCAGCGGGGAGACAGGAGAGGTCTGCTGCACCCTGTGGGAAGCTCCCTGGCTGGGGAGCGAACTCAGGCCACAGTGGCCGGCGATAGCCTCACAGTGCTGAGACTTCGACCCCAGTGCCTCCAGGGAGGCCCCGACTCGTTTCTTAATGAGCATACAGTGGTTTGGAAGGTCAGTGCGTTTCCAGTGCACAGCCTTCTGAGTGAATACCCACTCCATTTCCGTTGTTTCCACCCTTCATCCTACCAACAGCCCCCTCCCCAGTGCTCCACCCGCTTTTCCCTTCGCCTCGGGTAACCAGTTCTCTTCTTATAGTCTGAGGGTTTGCGTTCTGTTTTGTCTGTCATTCGCTGTCTCGATCCGCTGCAGAGCAGTGAAAGCGCCCCGCGCCGTCCTGTCGCCTTACTGCGCTGAGCGCTGCGCCCTCTGCCTCCAGGGGTCCCCTTCCAGTGAAGAAGCCCAGGGCCCCCTCCGTCCTTCCGCTGCTGTCAGCCAGCTCCTGCTGAACATTTCGGGGCCACCCACACTGCAGGCTGGAGTCCCCTCCGGGGCCTTCATTCACGGGGTCCCACTGTCCCCTCCGGGCAGACCCTCCACCAGCCTACTTGCAGTGCCCATGTCGCTTTGGCTCTGACTGTGTCTCTACCAGGCCAGGTCTGTGTCTCCCCTCCCTGCATTTCAGGGGCACGTGTGGCCCCCGGGGTGTCTGGCGGTTCAGCCTGGAGGAGGCCCCCCCGAGCTCCTGCCGGTCCCCTGGGGTGGCGGGCAGATGGGAGCCCTGCTTTCCTGCTTTGCTTTCCCTGCCCAGGGCTCCCTGCCCCCTAGCACAATGTGCCCCCCTCTCCCCCTTCCTCTTCCCTCCTGGACCCCTAGTTTGCTTATTCCCCTTCCTGGGAGACAACCAAGACATCCCCTATAGGTAAGACTGGAAAACCACATCAGTCCGCCGCTTAGCATTTCCAAGCGTCCGCGTGGCCGTGGGAGGGCTGGCGGGCGGCGCGAAGGCCGCGTGCTTTTCAAACCTTGGTTGCGACACGTCCACCCCGTTTTGAAACTCTTTATCTAGGCTGAGAAAACGAAAATCTATTTGACAAAGTGGCGCGCTGGCCAGTTTATCTTGCAATATGGCTTGAGCTCAACCGAGCCTATTGATTTCCGTAAATTAATGTTTACAGAATGCTACTGAATTTTGCTCAACAGAACATTGTTCTTTTGAAGGTTTATAAAAAAATAAGAGAGCCCGACTGTGAGGCCGTGTGTTCCTTTGCTGAGACTGAGGAAACACAGGCTTGTTGGTTTTTTTTTTTATTTTTTTTTTTTGGTCAGCCTTGAACTCTGGCTGCATCCTGTAGCATTTACTTTTCAGGAAGGAGGTAGCAGAGGTGTCACGAGGAGCGAAGCCTCTGAGGCCCAGAACGGCCTGTGTGTCCTGCTCTTTGAGTCCTTGGAGGCCCCCAAAGCCGACGCCACTTTGGCCTGGCCGCTGCTCCGGAACCTTCTGTCCCACGGTGGGGCTGGCAGGTCTGTGCTGAGAGCCCCGGGCCGCACCCACCCAGCAGGGCGTGAGCTGGGACCTCCGAGTCTTCCTCCTCCACCAGGCCTGCGTTCCAGGCGCGGCAAGTCTCCCGAGGAGAGTCCAGGACTGGCCTTCCCCGGGAAGCGTGCGTGGCCCTTGGGCCTGGCAGGGACACCCGAATGACCGACATAAAACTTGGGATGCACAAAGTAACTTTTCTCAGCTGTTGTTTTCGCCGGGCTCTCATGTCCAAACCGCAGTGTGAGGGTCCCGGGGGTAGGGTGGCCCAGCCACTCCCTACGTTGGGAGGGTCTTTCATGCCCCCAAAGCACAGCAGACTTTGCTTTCCCAAGTGATCCTGCCTCACCGTTCGCCCCGGGCGCCCCCACCCCCTCTCCCGGCTTCGGGACCAGCTGTCTGCTCCCACGGGGCGCCCGGCTCCCTCAGGGCGCCACATGCAGGAGGGCGAGGCGTGGACGGGCTGAGCCTGGACCTTGTCATCTGCGGCTCACGCGCCCGCGTTTATCCATCCAAGTCCGCTCTGCGCGGCGGCCCAGCCTGTGGCACCGCCGCAGGAGCCTGTCTCCTCGATCAATATTTACTCAACAAACAGCAGGGATGGGAGCGTTTGTTTAGAGGAATCATGTGCACACGAGGGTGAATAGATGCTGGGGAAGTACTTCAAGTCCTGTCCTAGGGGTGCACGTGTGTGTACGTGTGCACACGCGTGTGCCAGGGTGCATGTACATGTGCGGACACCCTTCTCTTTGTAACTTGTCCCAAGACAAGAGTCTTCTAAGAAGTCATCTGGAAATAAACCCCCGCTTGGCAGGATTTGCAGCCCAGGGGCACCGGCGGGAATGCGGTTTGGGGCAGACCTGGCCGAGGTGCGATTTTCCCGCGCGCCCCAGTGTTGGCGGGGCAGCGCGGGGAGCCTCCGAGGAGGAGCTGGTGGCACCAGCCTTTGCCCCTTGCAGCTGAGTGCAAGAAAGTGCAGATGGAAACAATGGAAGCTCTTTGACGGGCCAGCTCGGACTGCGCGTTGCTGATGGCGTTCCGTGTAATTTTTGAGAAAACCCACAGAGAAAGTAGCTCTACAGACCGTCAGGGCTGCCCCCTCGGTTTTCAGAATTATCCGTGTTGAGCCCTGGCGGTCGGTGTGGACGCGGTGTTGCAGTTGAGAGAGGGCTGAGCTCTCCACGCGCTGGAGCAATCGCTGGGAGCCCCATTCAGCGCCCCTGCTGCCCGACTTGGAGGCATCTGGGCCTGGCTGGAGGGAGGGGCTCGTGCCTGCGTGTGGGGAGAGGCTGGGGGCTGGGGGAGTTATTTATTTATTTGATTTTGTGAATCGGAGTTGTAAAAGCCGTCTGAAATATTCATGCAGAATTGTCTGAGAAGCCCGTTTCTGTTTTATTTACTGCACAGTAGAACAGCCACAGCGGATTAGTTCTACAATACCCGTAACAAAAACCCAACAGCTGATGCATGTGATGTTAGGAGGTGACAAAACAGTTAAAGTATGCTCCTGGCTACAGGCAGCAGTCAGCAGATGCAGACAAAGGGTTTGTGACAAGAATAACTCTCTCTCCAAGGCGAGCGGTGAAGAGTATCCAAAATACCAGTACCCTTTTCTCCTTGACATTGTCTTCCTACAGTCAGCATTTTATTGCCCTTTTATAGTATTAAAAAAAAAATAGAAGAGGGAGGGGAAAGGAAACCCACACACAAACTAACGCAGCGCACACCAGCCAGCCTTTCACTTTTCTATCAGCCGGTCCCACTTGTTCATCTGGACTGGTCCTTTTCCAGTTCCCCGTTGATGTAAGTGTCAAAAATAAAATAGTCTCAAAGATGAGCCGCACGGATGCTCTCCCTGGATAAGCCGTGGGAGGCTCTTTTTTGCACGGGGAAGGGGAGTCGGGGAGAGGGGGCTGTCCTGGTTTGTCTTCTGTCCATTTCAGCAAAGATCGTTTCACAGGCTAATTAGGCCCGTTTTGAAGGGGATCGGACTGGCACCGTGGCCGGGGGTAACCGCCAGGGCGAGGTTGCCGTCCCCCACTCCAGAGGCAGATGGACGAGTTAGGGATGTTTCAGAGGTGTGAAAAATCAGCCCCTCTGTCTCCGGAAAATAGGAGAGGCTGTCTTCTTTGTAACCTTTGTAATTCCCCTTCTCTTCTCTATGACATTCGCTCAGCTGCCAAGAGCGTTGGCAAGGTTTGGGCCAGCGAGCACACTTGCAGTGACCGCTAACCTTGGTATGTCCTGACACTTATGATGAGTGTCTGCAGGACACAGAAGGCAGCAGCCTGCTCTGTCAGGCTTTTATTATGTACTGCAGAGGCTGGGGACAGTCAGTTTAATAAAACAAATCATCCTTGAAGGTAAGGCAACTGAAGAGAGGAGGAGGAGGAAGACGGGGGAAATGTGTCTTTGCCGCTCAATCAGAGATAAATATGTGTGTGTGTGTGTGTGTATTCAAAAAGGAAGAGCCAGACAACCCCCAGCCTACTCCGTGGTGTGTTCACATGTGCATGTGTGTGTGCGCATGTGTGTGGGTGTGTGTGTACGCACACACACACACACCCAGCCATGGACAGAGCAAACTTAGAAACTCCTTCCCATTCCCCAAGAGCGGCGCGTCTCTTGCTGGGAGACTCAAGTAGAAAAATGAGCATGAAACCGGTCCACGCTGATAACCAGCCCCATCCAGGCGGAAGGCACTGCACAGCACACACCTCTCCGCCCGCTCCCCGGGCACAGAGGCCGGACCGGGGGCTGAGGTTCCTGCATTGGCTGCCTTTTTATCCAAGCAAAGTTTCCACGCTCCTTTCCCGGGCCTAGCAGCTCCCTCCAGCCTCCTAGTCACAGCCAGAGCCTTTGAAAGCCTTTTGTTGTGTTGAGGCCACGTCCAGAGGCCTGGCCCCCCTCCCCTGCCCTGCAGCCCACATTGTCTTGCATTCCAGGGACTTGATTGACTGTGGCCACCTGATGCTGAGGAGATTCTCCAGGGTTCATTCTGCAGATTGTTGGGTTCTATTAAAAGCAACCCAGATAAGGGATTACTTGTCACTAAGGGCTTTTCTGCAGATGTTTATTAGTGATTGGGCATCCACTAGGTGTGAAGAGGTACAGAAAGTATGGGCAACCTCACTCTGCTCAGGCCGAGTTCTGAAACGCCCCTCTCCCCAGAAGCCTCGGAGGGCCCTCCGCCTACTCTGATCAGTAGAACTGGGGGGCACGTTCTAGCAGAGAGGTCAGAGTCTCTATTCCCACGGGTGGTACTTCTACCTGTGGACAGAGTCCTTGCCACTCTTAGAAGGTCCGTGGCTGACCGGCACATCTCCAGAAGCCGCCAAGAAGATTCATTGTTTTAATATTGGAGCGTCTCTTTCTAACTTTTTTCTCTCCAGCCCAAACCGTGCCTAAGTATCGCCTCGAAACCAGCACTAAATTAGCAAGCCGTTCCATTTGTTCGCGAAGAATTCATCCCTCCCCAAACATAAACCAACAATCAAAGTCTCCCCCTGGGAATCTTTTGCACCAGTCCCATTTATTTTAAAGTTACTAGCTCTTCTGTGGTTTTGCTCAGTCACAGAGCTACAGCTTGTCAAGGTTTTGATGCCTCATAGAAGTAGAAATTACTGAAATTGCGTGTAAAAGAAGCCAACGTGGGTTAATGAAAAAAGACCCGGACAAGCTTTTTCTCATGATCTCGTTGTCTCATAGAATCTCAGTTTCTTCATCCATAAAATGAGCTCAGAGACATAGCCCAGCTCTTTAAAGTCTAACTTTTTTATCGCTCTTCTAACACTCCTTTTTTTTTTTTTTTTTTGGTAAGTAATGAGAGAGAAGGTAAGTTTAACTCCAGATCAATGTGTAGAGTAGAGCGGAAGCAAGATCTCGTTATGAACTATTTATCAAAGATCATGCTAGAGAACTCCAGCGCGCGCGTGGGTGCAGAAGCCTTAAGAAGTGAAATGGGAATAGAAGCCGTAAAGAAGTCTCAAGATAGACATCTTGTGATAGATTCATCGCAACTGGAGAGAGGTCGGCGAAAACTTTAATGATCTCAAGACACAAATACAAAGGATGTTAAGGCCAGTGCAAGATACCACCAAGAGCCCTGAATTTTAAAAGCAGAGTGAAACCATTCATAAGCATGGAAATGCACCGATAATAGAGTGGAGGCCGAACTCTCCCGCCCTAGAGACGTTACTTTGATTTGTTCTGTTCTGTTCTACAAGCCTCTCCCTCCTCGGACAATCTGAACCGAGCCCCTGCCCCCTTGGCCCCTGGCTCCCAGGCCTCCTGTGGGGTCCTCAGAGTCAGAGGGGGCTCCATCCGAAGCAGCTGCCTCCCTACTGTCCCTCGCCTCACGCCTCTCTGCCTCGCCATGAAGAATGAGGGAACAAAGATCTTCTTCGTCTGTGATTGTTTCTGCACCATTTGGCTTACAGCTCCCAAACTGAATAGTTAGGGTGGACAGATGCAGGGCCCACCTCTCCTCCAGCCGGGTTCCCGCTCGGCAGTGCCCGCTGGATAAGATCGGGAGGACAGGACAGCCTTTGCGGGGGAGGACAGAGAGGGAAAAAAGACCGCTTAATGGGTTTGTTTAGTGTAAGGTCACTGCGAAGACTCGTCTCCTCCAGCCCCTCCTGTCCTGCGGCGCTCGTGCAGAGGCGGGAGATTTGAGGCAGTCACCCAAGTTCTGTAGAAAGTTCTCGGTTAGGGACTGGCCCTTGGGTCCTCCGGCTTTACACGTCCCCGGGGCAGGGTGTTGTTTTGGAAGCTTTTCCCATCAGCAATGGGAACTGCATCCAAACTAACTGGGCAGCATGGATGTCTCTGAGGAAGCTGTTCCAGATTCTCACTGTTTCTAGACATTGGCCCCAGAAGGGAGCCCCCCACCCCGCCCATGGGGAGTTATATTAGGTTTCTTTCTTAAAGGATGAGTAACTTGCCACTGGAAGCAATGAACATCGCCGTCCGGCTTAAATGTGTAAAGCCTGCATGTCTTGTGATCATTCTGTTTTGTTTTAAAGATTTGCTAATATAAAAAAGCTCCATTGCACAAACCGAGAAAAGGCAGGGAGAAGGGAACCAAACAGTGGACATAGCACTACCGCCTTTGTGCTTTGGCCAGGCCTGAACAGACGTGAAAATCTCCCGCCTCTTCTGCCTGTGTCGATGGGGTGTTTACTTCCTCCGATGTCTACCCTTGCTGTAGAATAACGTTAGTGGGCAGAAGTAGCCACGAAAAGAAATCCATTGAGCGGCAACTTGAGAATCCATTCTAAGGACTACCTGTGAGTCTGCGGTCTTGGTGTGCAGAGCAATAGCTCTCCCAGGAGGCACCCACGAGAAACCTAAATAAGCACATCAATAACTACTCCTTCCCTCGACAAGAGGTCAGATTATTAAATAACTAGGAACACACTCAGCACGCATATGTATTAGTTGCCATAGAAGAAAGGGATTAACGATGGGATTTTCAAAGAATGTCTGCGGGATATTTATTGTGAGATATGAAGACTGAACAATTCTGATCTGCCCTGGTCTCGGTTTCCGCCCCGTGAGACGGGGATCAGCCCCTCGCAGTGTGTGGGGAGCTTCGGTGGCTACTGTCCACTTCAGTCCATACCATGGCCCTTGACACACAGGAACACGTGTCATCGTCCACGAATACCAGCCACGGCCTTTGATGTCTTCATCTTGTACAAATCTTTTGCCTTTTACCAGAAGTGTGTTTATTTTATTTTTTTTTAAAGATTTATTTATTTATGCATACAAGCTGGGGTACAGGCCAGAGGCGTGGGGTGGTGAGAGACAGAGTGGGGAGCAGGACAGACAGATCGAAGGAAATACACTGCCGAGGGGAGCAGCGGGCGAGGCAGGAGAGGTCTGCCGCGCCACGTGGGAATCTCCCCGGCCGGGCGTCGAACTCGCGTCACCGCTGCCAACAGCTCCACAGCGCAGCGCTTAACCACTGCGCCACCAGGGAGGCCCAGAAGTGTGATTGTTTAGTAGCAGCATCAGGTGCGTCAGTCAGGAACACCAGTGTGTTCGCACAGGAGTCTCTGATGTAGCACTTCCGAATTCAGTGTCAAGTGAGCGTGTGACTTCGCGCCTGGGTGGTTAGCTCCCTCCTCCCTGTGTGGAGAGAACTCTCAGATGTAACTTGGCATTTGCGTCAGTCACCCTCCCGTCCAAGCAGGAGACTGAGATGTCCTTAGATTTTCTTCATTTAAAGTGTGGGTTTCGTCTATATCCAAGTCTAGTTATTTATTATTCCACCTTTGGGACCCATTTTGTTCATAATGGAAATATTTTTTTTTTAGATTTATTTATTGATGCATACAAGAGCTGGGGTGTAGGCCAGAGGTGTGTGGGGTGGTGGTGAGGATTCACCGGAGACAGAGTGGGGAGCAGAACAGGCAGATTGAAACCCGCTGCTGAAAGGAGCAGCGGGGAGACAAGAGAGGTCTGCTGTGCCCTGTGGGAAGCTCCCTGGCCCGGGATCAAACTCGTGCTGCAGTGGCTGTAGGTAGCTTCATAGTGCTGAGACTTAACCCCTTGTGCCACCAGGGAGGTCTGGAAATAAAATTTTTTTTTAACTGAGATAATATCCAAAAGACGAGTTAGAGCCCTGCTTCTGGCTGGCACCTGCTTAACGAGGCAAGGAGCCCCCTGCAGGGCGCCCCCTCCCCCCTCCCCGCCCCCGTTCCCGAGGCCACCCGAGGCTCGCAGTGGGTCTGCCTACATCCCTTGCACACGTCCCTTTCTAAAACCCGACAAAGCTGTCGAGCCCGCATTACAAAGCTGCTATATATAACGACTTTACCTAAGAGAATTGAGGCTGGCCATTTTTAGAAAATACAGGTGCTATGTAAGCCCCTTTCTGAAAGAAAGAACTTAGCTCACTTTCCTTTGAAGAACTGGAGACTTGAAATTGAAGACTTTATTAATGCCATTGTCTCCTTGTATCAGCAGGTTCCAGAGAGATTCCTGGAAGTCGCGCAGATCACATTACGAGAGTTTTTCAATGCCATCATCGCAGGCAAGGATGTTGATCCTTCTTGGAAGAAGGCCATCTACAAGGTCATCTGCAAGTTGGATAGTGAAGTCCCTGAGATTTTCAAATCCCCAAACTGCCTACAAGAGCTGCTTCACGAGTAGAAATTTCAACAACTCTTTCCGAATGTATGAGTCATCACAGTCTGTTTGGATGTCCAAGTTGTATGTTCTAGATTTTGATTTCCCACGTGTGTACGGGAGGCATGGATATGTTATGAAATCAGCTGGTATTTCCTCCTCATCGTCTTTCTCTCATTTTCTTTCCTTTTCCATTGCAAGGGGATGGTTATTTTCCTTCCGCCTTTAGTTTACTTTTGCCCAAAGCCCTTAACATTGGGAGACTTAAACTGGGGTTAATTTTCAGGGAAAAGGGATGTTGGCACGCGTGAAGCCTGGGTGAGCAAGGAGAGGCCTCTGCTTGACATGCTTCTGCTTGGCTGGTGGTGGATTGTCAGTGGCGGTCGGCGAGAGGGGTACACAGCAGGCCCCCACGGGCCGCGGAGTGCTTCTGACTGCTGAGGAGGTCGGGAAACTCAATGAAAACACTTCATTGACTTAAACATGTTGCTTGTTTTGAACTCAGTAGTAGCTTCCGAAGACATGTTGACATTGGCGTTAAAAGTAATGCCAATGGTCGACAAACAGCTCACTTTTCAAAAGTGCCCCCCCAAAACCAAATTTAAAAGAGAAAAAAAACGCGAGCTGTCAAAACTTTCGTAAGGGAATTGGCAAGCCCACCAGACTAGTTGCTTATGATGGCAAATAATTTTGCACAAAACTCACTTTCCAGATGAGACTTGACGTTCACACTGATCTTCAAGTCCGTGGTCAGAGTGCACAGCAGATTCTCCAGTGAGTAGATCTCGCTCGTCACGTGATGGGCCAGCCTTCTCTATTTATCTTGCTTAGATATTAAAAGGCACAAAAGTTTCACATTTACTCTTTTGATCTACTTTGTTTCTCTTCTTACAAGAATCATTATTTCTGTTTAATATTTCGCACGTTTTTTCGAAAAAACACTATTTTCTAAGCACCTTTCTCTAGTAAGGAATAAAAGACACCTCAGCTTGACCATAAAATCCCTGCTGACACGAGGAGTTTGTTGGCGGCCGTAGCTGACTTGACCTTCACCCCTGGGGAGCATGCATTTCAGCGCGATCTGCTGCAGACACCATTCCACACCACCCTCAACCAGGGAGGTGACACCCTAACTAAGAGTGTCTTCATTTAGGGATAGCATTTTAAAGCTATTGACAAAGTCTCTTCTGATTCAGAAGCTAGTGTTGACCAAAACGTAAGACGAGTGTACAGCATAGAAATGCTTGGAGGTTAATCCGAAAGACACGATTTCAGCTCACCTAAGAAAGCTAGCTGCTATTTTATGCTTTCTTCAATGGTTCTCCTCTTTTTAAAATTCTTTTTCTTGCTTTCCGGTTTTTCAAAGGTGTACAATGTCCTATGCTTGCTTTGAAAAAGTTGTGTGGCATTCACACTGGCTGTTTTATTCGGTGGGTTTTATGTACAGATGCAGTAAGAATTCCTTGTTCGTTCTAACAGTGTCCCCCCACCCCTCCCTTCCTCCCTGTAGGAAACTTGATACCCGCCCCCCAAAATGACCTGGTATTTCAAATCCTGGTATTTAGACCCTATGCCATGTAAATACCATTTTCCCTTCATTTTTATAAGAATTCCACTCAACTCTGGAGAATATGCATGCTGGCCCATGTGACCAAATAGCTGACCCAATCACCGTGATTTAACAGCATTTATAAATTCTGCTGATGGACAAGAATGTATGAAGGCAATTATTGTCAGCACAAAGCCTTAAAACCTGCTGACTTTAAATTAAACAGCACAGCCCGACATGATGCGCTGCCTCATCTAGGAGACTAACGGGCTCTCGCAGTGTGGACAGAGAGCAGCTCGGGCTGGAACACTACCGGCTTTGCTCGTACCCATGGCGAATGCATCACCAGGCCGGCGCCCTGCTCCACAGCGCACCAGATCCATCAGGCCCAATTTGTTCTTGTTCCAGCTTGCTTGGGGTGGTGGTGGTGGAAAAATAAAATCTCCACTCAGCTAATCATTCCCTTGGGATAAAATGCCGCCCCCACCCCCCAATCCAGTCAACGCAAAGTAGGGCGCTGTCTCCACTGGCGCCCACCCTGTTGTGCGGCTTCCGTGAGGGCGCACCCACGGTCCCGACAGCCACACCTGGGCTCTGCTGCTCCGTGGCACTCACACCCACACGCTGATGCCATCTGCGAGGGGGGCGGGCAGCCCCCCTCTGGAGACAGTTGCTAGGGTCTTCTCAATCCGGGGCAAATTCAGTATCGATCCCAGACTTGCTTGGATTTAATCTGGTATCCTTGAATTATTATTTCCCCCACTTTTCTAATTTAAATGGACAAATTAAGTAAAAGAGTGTGTTCCCAACCAAATGTTGCTGCGTTTCTCTGTGAGAATATCCTCTCCGTGTTCACTGAGGCGTAGAAATGATTTCAGGCTTGAATTGGAGCATCTTTGTTCTGAAGCTGGAGCTCGGTTACTTGGCTCTTCCGGGTGGTTTTGCCCATTTACGACCATCCAATCTCTTGCCTCCCAGGGCTCTGGAAAATGACGAAAGCCTGTGTCCCAGACTTCCTATTTGACAGGGTTTTTTTCCCTGAGAAAAAAGTCACCAGCTTTCCAACCTTAGCTTAACTCTCACCGAGTGAAAATGGGCAACTTGGGAGCAGTTCACTTTCTCTGGTGGGTGGACGCGAAGGGTGAGGGAGAGTTTACATAGGAATCAAAAGTCTAGAGTCCACGTTGATACCACCTTACTGCATATTTTCTGCTAACCCTAAATTATTTTTGCATATACACTTGAGGTTATAGTCTGTGCCTAGACCGAAAATGCACCAGCGGGGGGATTTTTTTAAATCCTTCAAAATACCAATTTTTTCCCACAAGTACAATTGTTCTTGTGCCTTCTGTGGCTCAATTTCATCGTTTTGACTTTATTTCCAATTATGACAGTTGCAATAAACACTGGATTTTTTTTCTGGCTGTTTGACATAATGTTGATAGCTATGCATATTTTGTGTCTTTTTAAAACAAAGCGGGAGAATACGTTTTTGAAGAAGAGAATTTTTAGAACAGTTTGATACCGCAAATTATTTTTTTCTTCAATTGTTTAAGCAGCATTCGAGTTTTGAAAATTCTTGTAGAAGCCAATTTTTTGTAACTGTGGTGCAAATCTTGTGTTTTCTTAGCTTAATGAAAAGTAGTATAGAAGCAATATTTCAAACCATGTGCTATATATGTGGAGACGTGGAAACGCAGTGCCACAGATGCACATATACACACATGTAAAAATAAACATATATATATGCGTGTGAAGTGGAAAGCTTACCTTTTCCTATCTAGATTTAAGGACCTATTTTAGACATTTGTTATGTTTTGTGAGAAGAATGTTCTATTTGCAACAACAAAACATTTAATTCTTACTGTATCTCTGGCTGTTTAATGAGGATGTTTCACATTAAATGGTAAAACAACGTGGAAGATGGTAGAATGTAGTAACTATTTAAGGAAATGCTCACCCACACATTCCTCAAGTTTGCTTTGTGCCTCTGAGTATTATTTAATTAAAGTGTTTTGTTTGCAGAATCTTCGTTGCCGTGTGAGGAATGTGGGTGAATATCATTTTTAAAAATTTTAAAAAGGACAAAAAAAAAAGCAAAACAAAAACACTAAAGCAAGAGGGGAACTTTTCTAAAGCAATGTAAATATTTCCTCTCGTGCCTGTGGTTACGTCAGACATGAGATTTGAATAAATAACTACAT
>PVIJ01004307.1:100393-114329 GCA_004024925.1 Scalopus aquaticus
ACACACACACACACACACACGGCTAATACGTTAAGTCATAAAGCTAAAGAGTTGGGGGGCTTTGTGAGTCAGATGTGCCCCAGAAGCCATCCTCAATTCATCGAAGAGAAAGTGGTTGGCAGCCCCCCACCCCCCCAAAAGCAGCAGTGCCCGTGTAAAGACAGAACAAAATCTCCTTGCCGTGTGTATTATAGAATATTTGTTGGTGTGACTAGTACAAATGTTTCCTTCTGGTACAAACTCTTGTGTTTGCAAATTCCAAGAAGCATTGTTTTCAAAAAGCTCCCCTTTAAAGAATGTGGCTGTTTATGTGAGTAAGCAGCTACTCGATTGCACTTAAACCTTACCTTAGGGTGGAGGAAATGCGTTTATTTTGTGTAGATCTCTTGGTGTAAACCATCCAGAAAACTTACGCGAAAACGCTCACATTCAGAGCTGGGGTCAAAACTGGATCTTCTTCTAATTATCCTTCTAACAATAGAGCAGAATCTGGACTTTTGAGACAGACTGGACTTTTTTAGAACAGACTTTTGAGTCCTTTCACTGAGCCCTCTGTCAACTCTGACACCCCCAAAATGCACAGCCAGGAAGAAAAGGCAAGCTTGGCCCTCTGGGGTGAAAATACTTTCACTGTGTATTTTTCAAATATTCTATTCCTCGAAATGGGGGAGGAGGGAAATGACAAAAAAGTTGTCAACAGCCACGTCACAGGAGCAAAAAAGCAACTATCTTTGGGGTTGGTCTCAGCGTTACCTGGAAGAATCAAAGGTCGTGGCTTCCCCCAAACACTGTCCATTTCTCATGTGTATATAGTATAAACCGTGACAAAACACTGCCTTTATATTATTTAGCAATATGTTGTAAATAGCATTATTAAGCTCTTTTTTTTTGTAATAAAGACCCTTTGATTTGAATATAGTACAATAACTGAACCGATAAAGTCGATTTTTGATTTTTTTTTTTAGCTAGAGGCAATTTCAATTGTGGATTTTTGTTGTTGTCTATTGTTCTGAAGACTTTGCATAATTTATTGGTTTAATTTATCCTAATTTATTTGATGAAGGTGTACAATTTTGTATTACCAAGGATGTATGTACTGTAATATGAATTGATACGATAAAAACAATGAGACTCCCTGTCCATATTAAAAAGAAAATAAAAAGGTGCAGTAGACAATTGATTTTAAAGTCAAAGTAAAAAAAAAAATTAGTTTGGCAGCTACTAAATTTTAAAACAGGAAAAAATGACATTGCTTGGGGGGAGGGCGGGCGGGGGTTTTACTTTGTGTGTCTTAAGCTTTTGTATAACTCTCCAAACTTTGACCTTTTGCTTTGTACCACTTAAAGAATACAGTAGTCCGATTGCCTTGTGTGCCTTCCATCTCCTCTTAAAACTGAATGTATGTGCAGTATATATGCAAGCTTGTGCAAAATAAAATATACATTACAAGCTCAGTGCTGTCTGGCTTTTTTTCAAGCATGTGACATTTGCTTTGCAAATCCGTGCCCCGTCCGAGGATGACAGTTCAGTGTGACTGTCACAACAGTCATTCTCGACTGGACCCAAAACGCATGTGCAGGTCCCCAAACGGGTCCTCTTTACTTCCCCTCGGGGCATCTCTGATGAGAGTTCTCGCTGCTTGTTCTTCCCCCAGACGAAGCTTTCTTAAGCGCTTCAAATGTAAAAATAGAGAAGCTTTGGCTCAAAACAATGTTAGAGCTCAACAATTGCTAAGGTCTCATGATCTGAAGAACAAAGAGAGCTGTCCCCCAAATCCGCAGAATGACACGTATGTTACTTGAAATACGGGGATCCAGAACTTGTGTCGGCTCTAAGCTGGCTGGACTCAGATCTAGGGATTAACACTGAAATTCAGAATCTCTCTAAAAGATTCCTTTGGACTTGGTCGCAGCCCGTTTCAAACTAAGAACACTGGCTGTATGGCTTTTGAAATCTTCCTTTGTCTCTCTTGCTTTGGCTTGCAATCACTTTATCCTTGAACCAGGGACATGAAGCCTTAGCGGGAGCGCGTCTCTCCTGGTGACTGGCTCCGTCACGCCCCGCTCGCGGCCGCACCTCCCTGCTGGCCTCAGTCTCCAGTTTCTTCTTTCGCTTTCATGTAAATGAGCATTTTTTTAATTGGACTCTTTTGACACAAGGACCCTCGGAATCAATGCAACAGAAAACTACTAAATGATAGAAATATTTGCCCTCTGTCAGCTCTTTCAATGGCACAAATTGAAATCCAGTCTTCCTAACACAAGGGTTCGAAAGATGATGGCTGCATCCAGCTAGGTCAAAATATTTATTCCCGGAGAGGATAAATACCCTTTTTTTGGAGTGAAAAAAGGACTAGCTCCCTCTTCCACTTGCTCTGGAAGGGAAGAAGACTCAGGCGGCCCGGTGATGGGTGACTGTCTGTTTTCTTGGACTTCATCCCAATCTGCTTTAAACTCGTTGGGGGGCCTCCCGGTGGCCTAACGGTTGAGCCTTGGTGCTATCACCGCTCTGGCCTGAGTCTGATCCCCGGCCAGGGAGCTGACCCCCAGGGCGCAGCAGACCTCTCCTGTCTCCCCGCTGCTCCCCTCAGCAGTGTGTTTCAGTGGATCCACCTGTTCTGCTCCCCACTCTGTCTCTGGTAAATCCTCTCACCCCTGCACCTCTGGCCTTTGCCCCAGTTCTTCTACACAAAAATATAAATAAACAAACTAGGTTGGGTCATCCAGGTCAAGACCAAATCACTAAGAAGTTACAGCCAGTGGTGGAAATTCTTCCACTAGGAGGGTTATTAAAAGTGTCGCTCAAAAAAATAAATAAAAAAAAAAAGTGTCGCTCAAATCCTTCCTTCTGTGGGCCTATATTATCTGACATCTTTGGTCTAGAATAATCTGCATCACCGTTCTTGACACTCACTTGACCCTGACTCCCGATTTGAGAGCTTTTCAAGCCTGTGTGGTGCCCACGTTTCACCTGAGAGGAAGACTTCACACGATGCTGGTAGAGAAGGCCTGGCAGGGCCAGCGTCTTCTCTCCTACCACAAACGACTCTTGAGTTTTCCTTAAGGACAAAGAGCTAAAAATCATCACATTTTCACAATCGATTTGCTCCCACACGCTGAGGTGAGGGGTGGGTCCCCTTGAGTTAAAGTCATAGGAAAATATCAAAGATTTGCCATGTGCCACTGAGTTCTGCAGCCCACGAATGCCCCCCTATATTTAAAGGCTTGTATTCCAAGGGGAGTCTGGATAAAGGCCAACAGGTTTAGGAACTGGCTGATAGGCCACCCAAGCAGAGTTGTGAATGATTGCTAAAGAAATCAATGGTGCCAACCACCCCTCCCAGCCCCCACTGCCCACCCCCTGGTGCCCTGTCCCCCACCGCCCCCTCCCCCGGCTAATATTCCCCTTCAGGAGGTCAAGACATGGGTAAAAGCCTAAGAGGTAACTTTTCTAACTAAAGGAGACAGAACCAGAGCACCACTCCAGGGTCAGGAGATCCTGTCATCAGCGCATTTTCCAGAACCTCCACAGACCTGCCCAGCCAGCCCAGGCAGGACGCTTAACCCGTGAGTGTCCGAAAGGCGAGTGGGTGAACGACGAGCCTCTGGGCGCTGTTCTCAGTGGACTCTGCAAACACAAGGGAAATGGGCTGTTTTGTGTCTCGGGAGGGAGTCCAGGCGGCCAGGCCCAGGGCGCCGTGCTGGCCAGGTGGCTGGGTCTGCTCTGTCTGTGAGCCGCTCCCTCGAGCCACGGTCTCTGCCCCGTGGCGAGTGAGCCGCACTCTCGCGTGCCCCCCCACCCCGCCCCGCAGACGCGCATCCAGTAAGTTACAGGGAGAGACCTGGGGCCTGTGTGCTGCCCCCCAGGGCTTTACGCACTTAAGACATGTGGACACGCCATCACGCAACCCAGGCCCTTTGTTTCTGCAGGCGCTCCAGACGCGGCCCAGCCGTGGTCAAGGGTGGAGACCGTCCTCGGCGACTCAACCGGGTCTTCCGAGTGCCAACGCTCAGGGCTGGTGGGGGGCTGCCCAGCAGGGCACCCCCACCTCAAGGGCTTCCTTCTCTCCTTCAGCTCCAGAGCTTGTTCCTGCCCACGCCATAGAGCCTTCCCAAGAGCCCCTAAATCCTCCCTAAGAACTCACATAAGAAGGGCCCGCTGGCCGCAGGAAATGGCTTACTTTTCTGACGACAGAGGACAGGATTCGCACGAAGAACTTTCAAAGCTGACCTAACTTGGCGGCTTTTATTCCCCGAATCTCCGGGGCACTCCGGTGCCCCAGAGTGGGGTCTCTCGATGAAAGGAACTTCTGCCTAACAGTGGGATGCAATGAGATGTTCACTTTTTTTCAAAATGGAGCCCTTTACTGGAAACAATGGTGAGATGGCATCAGGTATTGCAGAACAGACATCCAGTCTGATGTGAAGCGCAATGAAATATGGGCCTTTTGTGGAAAGAAAGGAATTCTCTGCTAAAACACGGTGCTCCCTGGTCAGGGAGAGATCTAGAAGCACGAATGGACAAATGAACATGCACAATGCAGGTGAGTACTGCCAGCTCCTGAGCCTTAAGGAAGCGTCTCTCCCACAGCAAAAGACTGGCCCAGTTTGGGCTGAATCCCTCTTAAGGGACCCTTATCATCTCCCTGTGTCATTTTACGCTGTGACCTAAGATTCGCATCCAGTCCCATCCAGACTTTGGGGACATTCAAATTTTGAAGAACATGGGTTCTCCGGAATCCCAGCAGACTGGCCTCTCCCCCAGGACACCCCCGCTTGGGTATCCACACCCCCAGCTATGCTTGGGCAGTCCCAGCAGAGGAGGGAGCTGCTGGGAAAGATTAGGGTGTCCTAATGTGCTGGACGGAAGCACTTCAGGCCGCTGCCCTGGCAAAAGGGCGGGTGTTGTTTCCAAAGCCCCCTGCAGTTGGCCCAGCTAGACCAGCTCAGGATGGAGTTTGGCATCTACCCTGGAAAAAATGCCTTTGTCTCTGCAAATAAATCTGCCGGAGGAAAAAACACTGGTTTTCCCCAGTGTTTGTGCAAAGAGCGCGCTGAGCTTTGCTGTTCTTGGAAATTCCTTGTGTGAGTAACCCTGGACCATGAAAACTGGAGCTGGATACTTCTCGTCATGCTTGTTACCTTTGGCCTGTTAGGAAAGAATCCCCTGAATCAATGATCCTCTTTCTGATTATTCACAACTGGAAAATCTTTGGTATCCAGAAGAAACGGTCCCCCTAAATTCCCCTTCACAGATCAACAGCTTACGAGAAGGTTGGGCAAGGGTCTTGAAGTCTGGTGCCAGATTTGAAGTCTTGCACAGGCCAAGCAGGTGCACATGAGTGTGGGGTTGCCTTCTAGAAAAGCTCATGAAGATTGCCCCTCGAGTTTATTCATGCCTTTCCCACACCTGATGTCCAAGATTTGCCAGGATGACGGATGTTGTGGGCAGACTGAGAAGTCGCAATGGCGTGGATGCACTCTAAGCGAAAAAGGTGTCAACATTTAGTCTAGACATAAAAAAAATAACTTAAGAGAAGGGCCTCCCTGGTGGCGCAGCAGTTAAGCACTGGGCTGTGGAGCTGTTGGCAGCGGCGATGCGAGTTCGACACCCAGCCGGAGAGAATCCTACATGGCGCGGCAGACCTCTCCTGCCTCGCCCGCTGCTCCCCTCAGCAGTGTATTTCTGATCTGCCTGTTCTGCTCCCCACTCTGTCTCTGGTGAACCCTCTCGCCACCCCAAGCCTCTGGCCTGTACCCCAGCTTGTATGTATAAATAAATAAATCTTTAAAAAATAAATAAATAACTTAAGAGAACCAAGGCCATAGAAGCTGTAACATTTTTTAAAAAGAAAACAAGGCAAGATCTCCTTGCTCCTCTCCAAAGGCACCCGGCCATGGCAGCTTTATGAGTGAATTTTATCATTCAAAAGTACATCATATTGGAGAGTGTATACATTATACTATGTGCTATATTTGTTGGATGAATCCCAGATTTATTAGCACAAATGTAAGACCCCAAAATAAAAGGGAAAGCAAGTCCAGTCCAGCCGTATAGAAAAAACAGTGTGCCGCACACAGGCAGACTTCATTGCTGTGAAAACTGAGATGATAGCGAAAACCAGGAAAGGGCTTGTATGCTGATTTGGTTTTTTCTACCTCCTAACAACAATGAAAGCCAGATAGAGCTTGTTAGGGCCCCCCTGCTCCTGCCACTCGGTGCTGCGGGCTGACTATGTGCTGCGGCCTGATTCTGTGCTGCGGCCTGACTTGGTCTCTCCCTGAGGCCAAGTAGCACTTCCCCTTCCAGCCACAGCCATGTGTCAGCTGTTCTGATTTAGAAGTCAGTGACCATTTTTTTTTTTAAGTTTTTTTATTTATACATACAAGCTGGGGTACAGGCCAGAGGCGTGGGGCGGCGAGAGGGCTCACCAGAGACAGAGCAGGGAGCAGAACAGGCAGATCAGAAACACACTGCTGAGGGGAGCAGCGGGCCAGGCAGGAGAGGTCTGCCGCACCATGTGGGAATCTCCCTGGCGGGGCATTGAACTCGCATCGCCGCTGTCGACTTCTCCACAGCTCAGCACCGTCAGTGACCTCTTTTAATTTGCCTCTTTGGACTGCTGAGTTTTGGGAAAAGCCATATTCACCTTTGCCACAATGATTTCTTTTTTAAAAAGAAGAATGAAGAAGAAACCAGAAAAACAATGTTTAATAAAAGGATATCCATGCTCCACAAAAGGAATCAAGAGTCTTCACCTCCTAAAAGCACCGACTTTATTTTTTTTAAGATTCATTTATTTATGCATACAAGAACTGGGGTGCAGGCCAGAGGTGTGGAGTGGTGAGAGGATTCCCCAAGATAGAGTGGGGAGCAGAACAGGCGGATCCACTGAAATCCACTGCTGAGGGGAGCAGCGGGGAGACAGGAGAGGTCTGCTGCGCCCTGTGGGTCAGCTCCCTGGCCGGGGATCGAACTAGTGCTGCAGTGGCTGCTGACAGCTTCATAGTGCTGAGACTTAACCCCTGCGCCCCCAGGGAGGCCCCGAGCACCGACTTGGATCAAAACTTTATTTCTGTCCTGAGAGGACAGGCTGACACCAGGCTCCAAACGGGCTCGGCCTGGCCAGCACGGCCCTGGTCACTTGCTCACCCTCGGGGGAGTCGCCCTTCTAAGCAGCAGGACTTCAGAGAGGAGCAGGCCGACACCCTCCATTTTTCCGGTGCACCTCCCTTTGCGTCATCACCCCCACATGCAGCAGGAAACTCAAAGGCTTGTAGCAGGTTGGGTTAAAATCCAGTGTCGCTTTCTATGACCCCACTCAAACTTCTCAAGCTCCCTTCTGATTTGAGGCTAGAAAACTGGCCATTTTCAGGGGAGCTCCACCCTCCCTGCTCCTTTCCCTTTGGGTCGAGTCTGAATCCTGGGTGTTCGAGGGGGCCCCCCGGCTTCATAGTGGATGCGCCCCACTGGCCGCTGCATGGGGGGTCAGGAGGTTCTGCCCCAGGATGGGTGGGGCAAGATGCCATCCCAGCACTGGGCCCTGGCCTGGGCTCACGCCTCTGTCCCCCAAGGCGACCTCAGGTTCCCGTCCACCCCCTCATATGTCTAGTGACCCAGACAAGGGAGCTTTCACTCGTCCTCATGTTGCCAGAGCCTCAGCCCACCACGTACCCCGACCGCAGCGCCTTGGCTGGGTGTTGCTGCCCGGTGATGTGTCCACGGTGTCCCAGCCGCAGCCTCCGGCGGGGTCAGTGGCCGTGACCGCTCTGCTCTTTGTCGTGGCTGAAATGTTTTCCTTTGCTTCCCTTGGTGTTTAACTTTTGAGACTAAAACGCATGTTTCTAACACCAAACTGCCGGGCTCCTGCAGATAAAAACCCTTCACTTTCAACACTATTATCTCAGGGCTGGAGCTCAGGACTGCGAATTGGGCCCTGATGCAAATTCAAAAGTCAGAACCGGGGCTCTTTGCTCCTGCAGAGAATCCGGCCTGGGCACAGCGTCTGCCGGGATGGAAGCTGGGACAGCCTCAGGTCACGTGTGTGAGGTCAGGGGTGTTCCTGGGAGGATTCTTGGGGGTAACAGAAAGTCACGGACAGACTAAATGTCCATCACTTACATGGACAGTTTAATGGATGGTGTCAGCCTCTTTAAGGTGAACCTGACTGAGAATAACCCTTTCCCACTTCGGAAACCACAGCCACACAAAAACACGTTTTGTACGGTTGTGTCTGCACTTTGGTGGCACGTGGAATACAGGTCTGGGTGGAGGGAGAACGGGGGGTGGGAGAGGTTCAGAGACAGCCTGAAACTCAGGGCTGAGCAAGTGGAGGCAGTGCTGGGGGCCGAGGAAATCTGGGCCAACCGCACCCCCTGAGCTGAAGCGGAGCTGGGTATGCCATGAAATAAACATTATCTTTCCGACAGAGTTGCGTTTTCCGGGGAAGTTTAGGAACATATCTCACAACACAGCCACCCTTCGACTTGTTCATCTTCACGCCTGCAAAGTGCGACTCCTGTGCAGGTCCAGGCCCCGTGAGACGCTGCCTCAGCCAGCGCTCCCCAGGGGAGAGCAGGGCCCGGCCCAGAGGCCAGCGTGTCCCTGGCAGCAGAGACAGCCACGTCCTGACTGGGACGGACTTGTTCTGCGGCGGGCAGTCTACAGTGCGGCCAGTCTACACCACCCACCAACAGAGCCTTCGAGGATCCCGGGAAAGGACACATCCTGCCCCTGAAGCTGAATGGCTGACGGTCAGGTGTTTTGCTGACCGTGTCTGTCCCTTCACGTGCACTTCCTTCAGCCTGCGGAGTGAACGAGTTCTGAGCTAAGAAAATGCTGGGACTGAATAAATAATAATAATGCTATCGCACAATCGCTGGCAGGAGCAAGAGGGGTTGGGTAGGAGAGACCGCTGCTAACTGGGGGTGGACCCTCACACCCGCGGGGTGACCCCGAGGTTTGGGTGGCCCCTGTGGTTGCGTTGCTCCTTGTCGCTCTTCTTTTCTCCACTTCACTGCCAGACCCGCCCGCCCTGAGTTGCTGGGTGAGGTCGAGCGGGACCCTGGGCCAGCGTGTGCGCTCCAGCCGCTGGGGTGCCCTGCGTGGGGGCCGAGCGCCCCATTCTTAGAGGGCCGGCTGGGCACGCCTAGGGGTGTGGCCACAGCTGCAGTTCCGGAGGAAGAAATGGGGGAAGTGGCAGATGAATTTAATTTAAGAAACCAGACATCAGAGCGTGATATGAAAGGAAATTAACCTGTGCAGAAGCTGGCACAGACGTCGCGCTCAGGTCTGGGTGGAGGGAGAACCGGGGCATGGGAGAGGTGCAGAGGCAGCCTGAAACTCAGGGCTGAGCAAGTGGAGGCAGTGCTGGGGGCCGAGGAAATCCGGGCCAACCGCAGCCCCTGCCCTAACCTCTCACCCCGCAGCCTCAGGAAAGGGAAAATCGATGGCCCCTAATAGTTGAGCCCAGCGCCTGGGGCTGGAATTTGACCCCGCAGCGTTACTGATCGACAGACGAATCAGTTCAAATGAGCTCACCTTTATCTTGAGAGGAAATTGGGGCTCCCAGACCAAGACAAAGCCACATTTTATCTCATAAAACGTACCACCTCCACCACCTCCCCACTCTGACCGCACCACCTCATGAGAAGCACCTGCCTGAGCAACCTCATCTCCAAAGGTCCGCAGATGAGCAATGATGAGCTCAGGAAAAACCCAAAAAAGTTCTTCCAGAATAGGTAACTTCTGCCCCCTTGCTGGTCTGTATTCTCTTCCCTCCTCCACAGTTTGCAAATATTGACTAAGTTCAAGGGCAGTGGCAGAAGGTCCAACTTCAGAGTTAGCATGAGGTGAAACCCTCAAGATGGTGCAATCCTGTCCTAACGAAGAACATGCTAGACCCCGAGGCTGGGCGTGGGCAGCTCCTGTCCCCTGGCCCTGCTGATACTTGTTCTATCAAGCCAGGGGCTATTTTTGTCATCATTGTTAATCTCTGCCTTGCCAGGGCTGGTCTGGCCGAGGGCATGCGCTTGAGGTATGTTGGAGGAATGGCGCGGGGCATTGTGGGAAAGAATGACCGCTAATTCTGTCTGCCTACAGCTTCCTCAGGCCTGCTCCTCTGATCGTACACGGAGAAAAACAGAATGGACAAGTGTGGGGCCCGCCTCCAAGGAGATGATGTTGCTGACAGAGAGAGAGCAGCACTCCCCTGATGGGCTCCAGCGCTCCGTCCAGGGGAGAGAGTGGACGTGCCGTCGGGGACAGAATGCTTGGCCAGTGGATGCTCCCCCCCTCATGAGTGTCCAGGTCCAGCTCACTAGACTCGCCTTTGACCATGACCTCACACACGTCTTGCATCAAGGTAGTTCTGGTAGACCTGTGGGGCTCCGAATCAGGTAGCACTTCTGAGCCTTGGGTGATGGTGTTCAACAGACCCCGCTGCAAATCTTAGTTTCTCCAGCCTCAAATAATCAGAACAATGATCGTCTTGCAAGACTGCCACGAGGATTAAACACACTATTGTCTCTGCAAGCATTTAACACCGTGCCTGCTGCTTACAATGGGATTACTGGCCTTTAGTCTCCTTCCTTCCGCTCAGCTTCTCCAGCTGCCGTTGTATCCCCTTTCTCGGCCACATACATTTGACGGAGTGGAATCGGGCCAGAGATGCCAAGGGAATGCCATCTGAGTGAGAACGAACGGAGGACAGCGCAGGCCAACGATGTCAGAGCAGGGATCGCAACTTTACGCTATCTGGGTGCAGGCAGTATGAGCTCCGTGCACGTTTGGGAGAACGAAGATGCATAAGCTCAGCAAGAGTGGGAGCACCGAGGGCTTGGGCTTAGCCGGGGAGCAATCCCCCCGTGCAGACGGGTGTCTGGGGGGCTTTATTTGAACACTGGAGAGGCTGACGCGTTCTTGCTGTGGTGTTAATGGTGTGATCCAGGAACGTGGCGAGCTGGCAAATCTCCCAAAGTTTGGCCAAGGAAGATATGAGATCGTGTGGTCTCACAGTAGGCTAAGCGCCATGTTCTGCCCAGGGTTCTACACTCTCTTCTGGATGACTGTGTAGCTCGGAGCCGCTTTCTCTCTTAGCATCCTGGGATCCACTAAACTAGATCCCATCGGTGGGGTCCCTGAGTTCTCCCAGGTGTTTACAAACAAACCATCTTCCTAATCATTAGCCAAGCGGCTCCCGGCCACAGTGTATTTCGTGTAAGCATCCAGAGGCGCCAATGGCAATGATTCGTTCTATACGCAAAACAGTCAACTCCCCGGGGTACCCACCCTGGTCGAGAGGCAGTAAAGCCAAACAAAAGAGCACTAAGAATGTACTTCTGTTTGATTCTGAAGGCCACACAGAAAGCTTGAGAGGAAGCGACATGGTAACTCCTGAGTTTGGCCCCCATTTCTCCCCTGGGGCACGTCCCATAAGTCAGAGTACACCGGGAGAATAGGGGAGGGGACCACAGAAGATACTCAATTAGTACTTGGAGAATTACTGTATTTTTCAATATGTTCACAATAAACACGTTGTATATCATAAAAATAAAATAACCAAACCTATAAAATATTAGGAATAAAGCTATAAAATGATAAGGATAAAGGCACAAAGCAGACCTAAAACTTAAAAGACAAAACATTAACAATGACTAACAGCAACTAATATTTATTATGTTCTTATAAAATGCCAGATTGTCAAGATGATTTCTTTAATTTCAGAAATCTTATGAGTATTCATGCTAATAGCTTCATTTTTTCAAAAAGGGTCACACAGAAGGAAGGTAACATTTTGAGTGGGAAGATCCAACATGATAAACAGTTTACTTTTCCTAATCTGTTTAATAACTTTAATGAAGGCAATCAAATGAGTCTAGAAATTGGTGGCATCCCAATCGAATTTCAGAAGACTGTTGATGCCACTAAACAATTTTAAAGTTAACCTAAAAAAGAAAATATCAAAAAGAATAATCAAACCCAGAAATTATTGAAAAAGAGAAAGAGAAACAATTTTTAAAAACTGCTAAAATTACAGTAAAGTTGAATAAGTTTGTATACACTCAAGGGTGTCTAACAGAGCCCAGCATATACAGCACACTCACTAAATATGTGGAGAATTGATACATATGACTACTTGATTTTTTTCCCTATGATTTACCTCAATAGATATAGAAATAAAATATAAAGTCATAATAACTAAATACAATGTTATTAACACAAGGATTGAGAAAAATAGTTCTAATAAGCAGGTTGGAAAATCCAGAAATAGATAAAGAGAAACACAGGAATTTAGTCTATAATAAAGAATACTTTCAAGTCAGGAGGAAAACATACACTATTCAACAAATAGCACTGGGTTAATTTGCTAATGAGATTATAAAATGAAGTTAGAGTCCCATCTCATAACATTGTTGAAAATATATCTTCACACATATTCATGTATATACATAAATAAAACACATGAACATTCTGGAAAACTAATTTTGCCATATTGCAGTTTGGAAGACATTTTAAGCAACACAAAACTCACAAACCTTAAAGATGTAAAAGTTACAGCGATATAACTCAACAACAATAATCAAAAAAGAAACACTGTAAAAGTTAGAGAAAATGAATAAGTAGAAAATACATATAAGATAAATATAGATTATTAGCCTTCCTATTTTAAAAGCATCCATATATAAATCAATAAAAATTGTACAACTTAATGGCAAAATGGCTCAAAGACAGGAATAGTCAAAATACCAGAAGAAGAAATAAAAGTGGCTAATAAATACCTAAAAATACGCTTAAGTCCAGTCCACTGTCAACCAGAGAAGGGCAAATTAAAACACAGTACCATTTTTGACAATTAGATTAAAAATTGAAAGTATTATCTAGTTTTGACAGGGCATGGGGAGATGGGTACTTTCAAACATTATTACAGGGTTATAAATAGATTTTTTTAAAGATCAAATCGCTAGTAACTGTCAAAACTTAATATGATCTAGTAGTTCAACATTTGGGAACTGGAATATTCACAAATGCACAAAAATATATAGGAACAATAGTAAAGTATTGTTTTCAAGTGCAAAAAAATAAAATCCATCAGTAGGCAAATTATTAAATACATTCTTTTCAACCCCTATTTGGGATACCATGGAATGATTTTTTTAAATGAGATAGATCTTTATAGATCAACACAGAAATAGCTTCAAGGCGAATTATTGATTAGAAAAGTCTAGAGCAGAATAACATGGTACTCTATTTTGTTGATTCCATAAGTCATTTTTTCACCATATAAATAATTCTGGAATTGTGATGCATCATGCAATCAACATGATAATTATACTGATAGCATATTTTACTCTTAATAAAACATAAAATGATGACTTGCCTTACAACTGATGCATCTTACATTGGACAAAATAGAGTAAATCACCAAATCGCCTTTATGAATGAGTAACTGAGATCTTAATTGACATGTCCTTGTATACCAAGGAAATGAAGATGAGGGGCTAGATGCAGGAAGAGACAGAGAAGGGGGATTTTGTTCCCTGATTTGGCTCACTCCTTCTGGGGCCTATGAGCCTTTGGGGATGAATCCATGGGTTGAAGCACTGGCTTCAGTGAAGGAAGGATGAGGGCTTTTGTGCCTTGAGGCAAGAGGAAGATCAACCTCATGCCCTGGTGACTAGGGGAGAAGGAGGTGAGAGTCTGGGTTAAGAGGAGGCCGGAAATCTGCCTCCCCCAGTGGCAGGGCAGGTGGAGTGGCTGCAGAGAGCGCCCTGGGGAGATAGTGCTGGGGGAGAGGCCCCCCACCCCTCGAAGCCCTCAGCAGAACAAGCCGGAAGCACAGAGAACAGATGCATATCGACTAGACACCCAAAGCTGTCCTTGGTCCCCCTGAGTCCCATGACACTTGGGGTCCCTGCTCTTTAAAGGGAGAGGGAGC
>PVIJ01004308.1:0-28482 GCA_004024925.1 Scalopus aquaticus
GGTGCTGTCTGTCCATAGCCACTCAAAAGTGGACAGAGCTGGTAGTTAGCTGACTTTCTACCTTACATTTTTATAAAAAGTCCTCCTTCACAATTTGGATTCTGCATGAGCCAGATATTACTGCAACTCCCAGCTTGAGAGGGACCACATTTCCTGCCTCCTGTGTCACCTGCTTAACCACCCCCCCCCCCCAATCTGTACTCTACCTCTGTGTGAGTTCTCATAGGTCCCCTGGGACCCTGAGGCCTTTCTTTGGGTGGATACCTGCATTGGGTTCCCAGGTTATTCTTGGGTCCCACCACCTCCAAGCTAGTGAGGGGTGCATCTGTGAGCCAAGGTATGGACTTGTTCTGACTTCATTCATCTCTGCTAAAGTGTACCTGTGACCCTTTAATCCCAGCTATCTGACATCTTTCCTGCCCTGGCTCCCCATTGGTAACTTGTCCCTTGTATGTTCCATATTGTCACACTGCCATCTGTATGGTAGACTTATGGCATTCTCTTATATTGCCTTGAGAAGGCAAAGGTTGGAGGGTGGAAGGGCTATGCCCCCCCCCCCCCGCCCCATATTGGCTCTTTAGTTGTTTCGGAACTGGTTTCACAAAGGAGTCTTTCCTTGAGAACGCAATTAGTTCATCTAACATACAACATACCATTTTAAAATGTGCAATTTATTGGTATTTAATGAATTCAAAGTATTGTTCAGCCATCATCTCTAATTCCAGAACATTTTAATCACTGTCATAACAAAATCGGTTCCTCATTAGGTTTTATGCCTTTTCCCCTTCTCCAGCCTCTGACAACCACTGGTTTGCTTTCTGTCTATGGATTTACTTGTTTTGAATGTTTCATATAAATGAATCACACATTTTGTGGACTTTTGTGTTTGACTTTTCTCGACATAATGTTTTTGAGGTTCATTCACTTTTCCTCCTTTTTTATGATATTCCACTGAGTGGATGGACCACTTTGGGAACTTGGGTTGCTTCTATTTGCTGGCTATTGCGAAGAGTGTTGCTTTTAATATTTTCATACTTGTTTTTGTTTAGTATGTTTTTTTGTATCTTTTAGGTGTATACCTAGGAGTAGACTTGCTGGTTTATATATAATTCAGCATAACTTTCTGAGAAGCTACCAGACTCTTTTTCACAAAGTACACCATTTTATATTCCTACCCTCAAAGCATGAGGGTTCCAATTTCTTTACACCTTTGACACTCTATTATTTTCTGTTTTTGTTTTTTAAATTGTAGCCATTGAGTGTGATATATTGTGGTTTTGATTTGCATTTCCCTGATGACTAATAATGCTGAACATTTTTCTGTGTGCTTATTTGCCATTTGTGTAATCTTTGGAAAAAATTGGGTTGTTCATCTCTTTGTTGTAAGGGTTCTTTACATATTCTGGACAGTAGAACCTTATCAGATACATTATCTGCAGGTGTTTTCTCCCATCTTTTGATAGTGTCCTTTGGACAAAAGATTTAAATTTTGATGAAGTTCAGTTTATCATTTTCATGTGTTGATAGTCTGCTTTTGTTATCAGTCTAAGGCGCTTGCCAAATCCATGGTCATGATGTATTCTTCTGTTTCCTTCTAAGAGTTTCATAGGTTAGCTTTTACTATCTAGTTACTTGATTTGAGATTATGTTTGTATATGGTGTGAGGTAGGGGTTTTGCTAGATTTTTTTTTTTTTTTGTTTTTTGCTCATTTTCTTTTCTGTTGGCATTAAGACAGTGAATTTTTTAACCAGAAAGGGGGCTGGGATGAGATAGCTGGAAGTTCTGAAAGTACTTTCCCCATGTTTATCGGATCTCTCTTGAGCACTTATTCTGCCCTGGGTGCTAGCACAATGACACTGAACACTTAAGTGTTCCCTGATAGCATGGGGTCAGGGACCACACACACAGAAAGAGATGAGTAAACAAAGAATATCAAGTGTTGATGAAGTGGGAAATGGAGGTAGAAACCCACTGGAGAGCAATGTGAAGTGGGGGATACACGTCACTTTACTGAGACCTGAAGTTGACACTTGAAGAGTTGTACGGTCTTGGGAGAGGATCTTTTCAGACAGGAGTAGGAAGTGCAAAGGCCCTGTGGTGGTAGTAAGCTTGGCTGTCAGAGGAGCCACTGAGAACACCAGTGGCCACTGGTTTGTGGCCAGACCTGAGAGAATGGCCAGACCTGAGGACTGAAAGACTGCAGGGGATAGTTAGAGTTGACAGGTTCCTGCAGCTGGGATAAGGGCCTTGATTTTTATCTTGAGTAGCATGTTTTACAAAAGGTTCACTAATGTGATCCCTCTGGCTCTACTCTGCTGTTTCCTGGAGGTTGGACCAGGGGACTTGTATTCACATGGTGGAGGGGAAGGAGGATTTCTGTTGAGGCTTAAGTGCCAAGGAACTGTTTATTAGGCTCATGGGTTTTGTTGAGACCAGAGACTTGCTTTAGTTGTAGAAGTTGGTTTCCCTGTTGGCGCGGATCCTCCTAGAGTCTGGGAGGAGTCTGACAGAGGAAGCCCAGGCAGGGTCTCTGGTGATGGCCACTGAGTTGCTGCGTATATGATAAAAATGACAAAAGATTAGTTCCCTCCACGTTCCACATATCTACTTCTGGGAACAGAAGGATTTTCTTGCCCTTCCTGGAATTTTCTATGCAAAACCTCCCTGACATTTTCAGTTTCACGTCTGGATGGAGCTGGTTGTTGGGCCATGAGGGAATGTGGCCTTGGAAGGGTTAAGATCTCCATTTTGTGATATGATGCCCATGGGGCACAGTGCAGACGGAATGGAAATGGAAGGTATACTCTTTGTGGTTGCAGAGGCAGGTGGGTGGTGGGGACAGAGGATGGATCTGAGGAAGGGAAAGACTAAACACCAGCCCTCACAGTGCCACTGCCCCTCCCCATCTTTGCAGTCCCCCTTCCCCCTTTCCCTATGGGCATTGATATTGCTCAGATTCTCCTACATGGTGGAATCTAGGTTTCTGTGTCTGTTGCTTGTCTGACTGCATGGCCACACTCGGGCTGCTGGGCCTGGCCTTTGAGCACAAGCCCCTGACATTGAGATTTGGATCGTCTTATGGGTGCTTCTAGAATCTCCTATGGCCATTTCCCTGCTCACTTGGTGGGGAGTGCTGGGGCTTACTGAGCGTGAACACTGCTGAAACGTAGACATCACAGATAAGCCTTCATCTCAGGTGAGCCTGGGTGAACTGTCCAGAGTTGTGCAGACACTCCTGTTGCGTCCCCCTAAAATGTGACCAAGTTTATGCACTTCTGTTATGTGCTGAAACTGGGATGTGAGGATAACTTCATCTCCTGTCACCAGGAAGGGCAGTGGGGTCTCTGAATGTGGCCTCTGAGTGACCACAGGGTGGCTGTGGTCCCTGTTTTCATGAGGTGACTGTGTCTAGGAGAATATAAGTGCTAAATCCCTGTGCTAGCTTCCTTTCTCCAGTCCCTGCCCGTGACTCCTGGGAGAGAGGGTGAGGGCTGGGGATCTCCTCTTTCTCTGTGCAGGTCTACACAGGATCTGCATTTAGGAACTTGAGGACCATTCAGGCTTAGTTTTTAATATTGGTGACTATTACTGGAGTATGTTAAGGTTTTTATTATTTTGCCCGTCAGGTTAATATTGTTAAATATATCTCTCAAGACATTATTTCTGAATTTTCCACCTTAAAAATCAGTAAGACTGTAAATATGTATTTATTTGTAAATGTGAAAGCCAGAGGTGCTCTTTTGCTCCTAACAGTCTACCTCTGGGTGATTCTTGAACCCAGGTTGAACTGATGGATGGGCGGAGTGTCTTGGTCCGACTTTACTTGGATGGTGGTGGCTTGTATTACATAGTCTTTGTTTTTCAAATGGGGGTTTAGTACAGCGTGGGGTGCAGCTGCATTGTTAGCATACTCTCTGCTAAGAGGGACTGGGCTGTTCCTGAACTTAACCCTCCCCTTTGATCCCTGCTTGGAATTGCATCAGCACTATCCATGGTGTCTTCTTGGAAGGTAGAGAGCACTCTGTGGGCTGGGGCACAGGTCCCCATGGGAGTAGTCTGGCTTTATGTGGAGGGAAGTGTGTGTGCACGTGAGTCTGTTTGGAGTTCTCAGTGCTCCCCTCCTCTGTCCTCTAGGTCCCAGTAAGAGGTTCCAGCCTCCTTTCCCCCACTGACAGAGCTCCTTGAGCCTCATGCTGAATATAATTGGGATGCTTTTTCCTTCTAAGAGACCTCAGTCCATTTAAAAGTTGTTAAGTTTTGATCTTTTTCTTGTCTGCATTACTGTTCTTGGAGCTGGGTGTTCACGGGACTCTTTATTTCTGCCACTTCACCTTTTCTGCTGCTATTTCTTACTCTCATTTCTCTCCAAATCCAGATTCTACCTCTGGGGCCCAGCTCTGAAGGAGCATTTCTAGTTTTCTCCCTTCCTCTTCTGGACCTGTACTGACTTTTGTAATAAAGTGTTGATTTGCACACAACTCACAGTTCTTGCAGGGTCTTGGCTTCTGAAAGGTAGGACCTCAAGCTTTTTTCCCACACCCCCTACAGAGGAGGAGCCCCAGGTCACTGGCTCCTTGGATGTCACTGTCTGGTGCTACCGCCCTGTAGAGCCAGGCACGCTGTAAACTGGGAAAAAGGGTGTCCAGCTTCTAGTGCTTCAGAAGCTGTCTCTGGCTTCACACATCACCCACATAATGAAGGGCAAACAGCAGTCCGTTCCTTGCCTTGTTGTTAGCTCAAGTCACTATGTGCACAAAGCCGCAGAAATGAGTGTGGCCTCCGTGCTGGTGACTTGAAACTCTTTGCTGCTTTAACTGGTGTGGTACTTGATGGTATGTCTGGCCAGTCTCAGGGTAAAGTGGCAGGAGTGCAGGGACTCTTGGGATGCTTAGGCCATGGACTCCTTTGCTTTAGAAGTTGTGATTCTGACCTGACCCCTGTGTCTTATCTCATTTCGGTACTTAATGGGCTTCCCTCTTCTTGAGACAGGTGGATCAGGGGCCAAATGGACAGCATAAGAACTATTGTCTTTTGTTCAGAACTGAACAGAGAAGACGGACCTTTTCCCAGGATACCTGGGCAAGATTCAGATGTTGGGGGAAGGGAGGATAAACACTGTGTATGAGTGCAAGTATGTGAGTTCGCATGGTGTGTGTTCACACATGTGTATAGTGCAAGACTGGTGTGTATTTGCCTTGGTATATTGCAGCTTTGTGGAATGGGGAAATCTCCCACTTTCTCAAGTCTGTCCTCTGTTCTGTTGAGCAGAGTCAAATACCCCGGGTCAGGAGAAAGCCATGGTTTCTTGATCCTTTCGCTTCCTTCTTGCTGCCCTTAGCCTCCCCGACTCAGAACCCTGGAGCTGTGACTCTCAGAGGCCAATAGCGAGGCTGCCCACCTCTGAAAGACCCACTTAGCCCCTTCAACAGGACAGAATATTGGCTCTTGTTTATAAAATGGTTCTCTACCTGGTGAGCTTCACTTACCTCTTATAAAACCAGCCAAAACGCTTAGAAAACCCATGATCAGTCCCTAGGTGTACAAGGAATCCGACTGTGGGGGTGGGTGGATGCCATTAGATTGGGAGTCATTGAGGGTATAAAGGTCCCAGTGTTGAAGGATCAAGGTGGTGACCAGATAGAGTCTGGGTTCTAGGAAGGTCCCTGCAACTGTTCTCTATGGAAGCAGACCCTTAACCACCAAGGTGATTGTATTCTGCCCATGGGATCCACCTGCCAGGACCTACCCTGGAGTGAAGCATTTGAGGGAGGTGTAGCCATCAACTCCTCTTGATGGCTGTGTTGACACCCCCCCCCCAATAAAGTGTCCTTCTTTGGCACAGATAGATTTGTCCTTGATTTTAGGATGGGAGTAAGTCCTGGGTTCCTGGAGAGACTTATGCCTGTGATTCCTTCCTGCCACACAGCAGTCCTAGGTTTCCCAGTCCCTGATCCCCAGTGACAGCTCCTGTATGCTAGATTTCCATTTTGCGTCCTGACTCAGACACCTCTCTCAGTGAAACTGGCCTGCCCCCGGTGCCCCTCACATCCCTTTTCATCAGAGCTCTGATGCACAGGCACATATGCTGAGGAATGCTTCATTTCCATAACTGGGTTAAAATTTTGTGATCAAGTTGATCTGTGAGAGGCACTTATTGATCTGGAGAGTTCCAGTGTGTAGGGCTTTCAGGATGGTGTAAAATGGACCTGTGCAGTGAGACAGATGAGCCCTGCAGAGCTGTGTTAAGCACTTTTTGAAACTAAATTTTTTATGACTTTGTCAAAAGGGTTAATCTTGAGTCCTGGGCCTGAGTCGATTACACATTCAAGTTCTTCTCTTGAAATCTCTTTCTCTGTAGTCATTGCTGTGCCAATGCTTGTTTTGAAAAAGCAGATTTGTTCCAACACTATTGGTAGATAAGGACACAGTTGGAGCATAACATGTATTGGTTTTGTTTATGAGCACTTTTGTCCAGGAGTACATAGGTTAGGGGTTGGGAAGTTGTGGTCTGTGGGTTGGTGATCTGTTTTGTAAGTAATTTGACTGGGACACAGCCTTTCTTGTTGGAGCCTTTGTTGTGGGCAACTGTACAACTTAGTAATGGGGACAAGAGACCTAATCACCTACAGAGCTGAAAATACTGTGAACCTTTAAGGAAAAGTTTGCCAATTCCTACATTAGGTAAATCCAGAAAACCACTCCAACTGCCAGTACACAAGACTGAATGCACACACTTCAACCATATCAGGGCTTCCCCCCACCATATCCAGCCCTTGACCTTGTAGCTATCACATTAACTCAGAAATCAGAGCGTACCAATGGCCCTGAAAACCCAGGTGAGTAATCAGGCTTCAGAACACGCTGGTGTCTCTTAGCTGTTCAACATGCTGCCATTCTAATCCAGTTCCTAGCTTTTAAGTCACTCATGAAGTTTGGGGGTCTCGGCCTTGTTCTTACTGCTCTGTGTGGTATTACCGTGTGGTGGTTTTGGGAACATGCATGCACATGTTGCGCTCCAGCATGCCACAACTCTTTATCAGTACCAAGTCTCAGTGAAGTTTCAGGTTTAGTATTTCTTCTGGCCACCTGGGGTGAGAGGTCAAGCCCATCTTCTGCTGGTGGGGCTCCCAGTTTCCTTAGGAAACCTCCATTCTGCCTTGGGGGTTTGATGGCACTTCCTGGAGGAGCACAGACTTCAAGTTCTTGGACTACTCCACCCTCTCTGGGGTCCCTATCTGTAAAGCACGGGGACTGGTGATGATTCTCATCTTGTGGGTGACTGTGTCATCTGAGGTGCTGTGTCTGGGGTAGATACCAATGTTAGGTGTTTTGCCCTTTAAAGCAAGAAGGCCCACATTGCTGTTAACAGAGGAACAAAAAATTTAGAACATGTGTTCCTCCTCACATGTTGGCAGTGACCTGCTTTGTGTCTGGATATACACCAGGGAGCAGTGATGGTGTGGTCTGTCATCTGGGGAGTGGCAGTGATATCTCTGGGGGGCTCTTCTAGCTTTGGCATCTCTGCTGCTTCCCCTCAGGGCGGGGAGCTTTAAGGACTTTTTTGTCCTCTGTATGGGAATGTCCCTCATTTTAGCGCCACGGTATGCTGGCGTCTTCAGTTGAAAACACATCCTTTAAATGTGACCAACAAAAAATCATTTTGTTAATCCATAGCCCACAACTTGGGAGCGTGCCAGATACATGAGTGGGGTCTGGATTCTAGGCCCAGACTATTATTAGTCCATCTAGATTTTTGCCATCTTGTGGAGTGACATGCCTGCCTTTCTTCTATACACAGAGACTCCTGTGAGTGGCAGCATCACCCCCAACACACATCTTGGATTCTTGGACTATAGCAGGGAGTCTCCCCAATCTTCTCAGACCAGGTATTCAAAGGTCCAGGAGCTCCAGGCCAGATGCAGGGTTAGGGACACTGACATGCATGCAAGAGAACACCTATATTCCGAGTGTCTCAAGTTTTCAGCCCACTAAGTGTTAAGAACCCAGAGGTACTAGTAAGACTTGGTTCTCCTTTGAGCAGATTTTTAGTGTAGGACTGGCTGTTGCCTCCCTTCCTCTCCCCAAGACCTTCCTTGCTCAGTGACTGGGCCCATGATGGCATCGGGTCCCTTCTTTTTACCTGGGTTGTCTCCTTGTTCCTGTTCCCTCCTCAGCCTCAGTCTGTAAGACTCTCTCAGCACACTCCTTGCAGAGCGCCAGGAGCAGTAGTTTGTAATGAAAGCACTTTGTTTGCTTTGTTTTGTCCTGTAGGGCAACCCGGGGAATTGCACACTTTATGAGGCTAATTTACAGAAATGTGGGTTTAAGGCAGCAGCACATGCTGAACCACACTGGGTGCTGCACAATGAAAATTAAGATAAACGGGAAGAGAAGTTGCTGCCAGGCAAGAGCTTAGCACAAGTGAGTGGTGTAGTGGTGTGGCTGTGGACCCTGCCAGAGTGAGCACTTACAGCTCTATGGCCTGTAGGTCATTGGGATAGCTGGTGGCCCAGGAAGGGCATGGGCTATAGACTGAGCTGTGGGTTTAGGTTTACTGCCCAGAGCTCCAGGGCTGCAGTCATAAGTGATACAGAGGTAGGCATTTGCCAGTTAATATTAGGAAGGAGACAGTAGTGCTCCCCTCAACCCTTGTAAGTGCAGGAGACTGATTCTGCCTGGTGGAGGAAGTGCTTCTTGCTCCCCTCATGACATTTGTCTTTGTATCTCTCAGCTCCAGCAGGTAGAGTGTTGTTATGTATATTTTTTCCTTCTTAGCTTTTTTCTTTGAGTACAGGACTGATACATAGTCACAGTTAAGAGAAATAATTTAGGGGCCTCTCTGGTTGCGAAGGGGTTAAAGACACAGGACTGTTAACATTAGCCACTGCAGCATGAGGTCTATCCCCAGGAAGGGAGCTAACAACCCACATGGCACAGCAGGCTTCTCCTGTCTCACCCACTGCTCCCCTCAGCAGTGTACTTCAGTCTGCCTGTTCTGCTCCCCACTCTGTCTCTGGTGAACCCTCTCACGGTCCCACACCTCTGGCCTGCATCCCAGCTTGTATGCAAAAATAAATCTTTTTTAAAAAAGTGTTAAATACAGAAAGTGACTATTTTAGTTGCAATTTAGTAAACTTGGAGCAATTTTTTCCTGCAAATTATAAGCATTTTAAACCACCAAATGGTAGACTATTCTACACCTTGATTTTCTGTTGAAGTTGTTTTGAACTTCACTGAGTTTATTCACATAGTGTATCTGTGAGCTATGGCTGGAAAAACTGAGAGTTTGTGTGGCCGGCTCCCCTGCCCAATCAGCAGGAATGGCCTTTGTTGTTGCTGTGTCTGAGTGGTGGTGGAGACTGGTGTTGGGATCATCTTTCTATTTCTCAAAGTTAAATTGTATCCCTGTACTTGCTTCAGTGAGATTTGATGTTTAAAACTCAACTTAAAACTTTTGGCATTAACTCCTTCTGGAGCAGTCTCCCACTGCTGTGCCCCTTGTTGACCCTGCTGCAGTAGAAGCTCTTGACCAAACCCTCTGGCTTCCCCCACCCCCAGTCTGTTCCCATTCAGAACCCCATATAGAACAAGTCAGGTCCCTCCTTTTCCCCCTTGTGGGCCCCTCCCCCCCACCTTGGTCTCTTCATACCCAGTACCCATCTTCCTATTTCCTGGCTCATTTTCTTATTTGGGCTCAGATCCTGGCTCTTTCAGAACTGTGATCCAGTTCTGCGTTTCTTTTTTTTTTTAAGATTTATTTATTTATGCATACAAGAGCTGGGGTGCAGGCCAGGGGGTGGGGGGTGGTGAGAAGATTCACCAGAGACAGAGTGGGGAACAAAACAGGCAGACTGACTAAAATACACTGCTGAGAGGAGCAGCAGGCGAGTCAGGAGAGTTCTGCTGTGCCATGTGGGCCAGCTCCCTGGCTGGGGATCAAATGCTTGCTGCAGTGGCAGCAGATAGCCTCATAGGCTGAGACTTAACCCCTTGCACCACCAGGGAGGCCCCAGTTCTGTATTTCAGTCCCCAGGCATCACCTGTCACCACTATTGTTTAACTCCACACTTAGCTGTAGGTCTGTTCCATGTTGAAGTCCCCAACCTTAGCAGTCCTGGCACATAGTAGGACTTAGAATTGCTGGGTGAGGAGACAGGAGAAAGCACCCAAGTCCACTTTTCATAACATCAGTCGACTCCTGTCTTTTAAGTATGTGTCACTGAGCATCACTTTCCTCAGCATGAAGCAAGAGTATTACTAGCAGTCAGTATTGCCCCTGGTATGTCAATAACAGTGTGGTATAGATAATTTCCTAGTGCAGAAATTTAGGTGTGACTATTTCATGCTTAAGCTCTATGGCTTGTGCCTATGTACTCTTTTTTTTTTTTTTTTTTAAACTCAAGGGATGTTTGTTGAACTGGTGTCCCTGACTTCTGCTAGGCACTTACTATTTATTGGTTTTGAGGCCTGTTTAAAAATTCTGGTTCTTGCTACAGCATAGTTTATGCTCTTGGAGTTGGTTTAGAACAAGGTTTCTGCCTGAGATTCTCAGACAGTTGGTTGATGTTGCTATGCTAAAATAAAGTAGCTTTGGGTAGAGGTGACTGAAACGTGCATCTAACCCAAATCCTTGTTTCAGCATTCTGCCAGAACTTGGTGTCCCATTGTCCTGGCAGGCTGAGGCCATGGGCAGTGTCTGTACTGGACCTATGTAGCCACTAGTGTGCCTGGAAGCTGTCATCTGTAGCTGAGCATGACCTACTCAGTGGAGTTTGGGTTAGTTGTGTTTGGGGAGTAAGGAGCGACGAGGCCCCCTGAAATCCATCTGTGCCCCTGTCATGCAGGTGGTCTTGTACCTCCCCCCATCCCAGTAGTGACTGCCACGGGTACCACAATATCCAGCTTTGTGAGAGGGCCTGCTCTGCTGGCTGTGGAGCCGCTGCTGTCAGGGTGCAGTCCCTTTGTGTGCCAGCCCTCTCTTGCCAAAAATTTTGAAGCAGATTTTACTGTGCTCATCTGGGTCATTCAGTTTCTTTACCTGTTTTTAGTTTCCTGATGTACCTCCTTGGTGTTTCCTGCAGAAGTCCTTCATCCTCCAAGCTGGGTTTCCTAGTTTTGTGCTTTCAGGGTGGTGGCTTCTGCCATGTAGACTGGGAGCACCCCCCCACCCCTGCCAGCTCCTCCCTTCCCCGGGCTCAAAGGCTCCACAACAAGGGATTGGCCAGCAGCAGGCCCTACTGAGCGCCAATAGCCAGTCACCAGAGGTGGTTTCACTCAGTGGGAGGTCTTAGCCCTCAGTGCCTATCCCCATAGCTATTTACCCTCCAGCTATGCTTCCCTTCACATGGTGGGGGAGAAGTAAGACAAGTTCCCCAGTGACCTGGCTCTGGGCGTGCAGCTAGTTGTTCTGGGCCAGGTTGGCAGAATGCCAGTATGGGCTTCAGGGTGACTGGGGTGGACTGCCTTGTGGGCAGCTGAGGCTCTGCTCTGGCTTCTCATAACTGCTAATCCTACACCAACCACTAGAAGCGAAACACTCAGGCCCTACCTGGCTGGTCTGGTTCCTGGCACACTGTAACCTCATGGTTGGGCCCCTCTATATGATGTACGGTTTCGTGCCTGGGTTTAGATGAACTTATAGACTGGAGCCTGGGGCCTATGCTTCTCTTGGGGCAGAGACATTAGTGGAAAAGTGTGGGGACCTGAGTGTTGGGTTGAGGAGGTACAGCAATGTGGGTTTGAGTGCACTCTCCCCATCCACTCAGGACCCCCTTCCTGTGGGCACTAGCAGTTCAGGAGCTTCACCTTTAGGGGATGGATTTCCCTTGACTCCAGTGTGGCCCACTTTGCTGAGGTTCAGTCTCATCTCATCTTGTCTCCAGAGAGGTTCCTTCCTTCCTGTTCTGGGCTTGTGTCTAGGGACCTACAGTCTAAGTCTGCCACTGTATCATTCCGATGTTCCTTCCTGTGCTTGTGTTCCTCCTTCCTTGAGAGGGAGGGAGGGCAGTCTTATTTGTAACCTCACGGGGAGACTGGATGGACAGAGTTGGCCAAGGTGTGTGGTCATGTCAGAATGACAGAAACCAGAGATCTTAAGGCAGAGAGAGACATGGGGCAACGGGCATGTACTCTTCACTTGGGAGGTGGAATAGGGTGGAAGATGTGGGTGAAAGTGAGAATGGGAGGATTTGGGAGGATTCTACCAGGAGGGGTAGAGACAGAAGGTAAGCCTGGCTCTACCCTTCATTGAGATAATGGAGAGCACTTCAAGATGACAAGAACTTTGGAGATCCATTTGTTCAGTGATCTTTTGGGCCACCTGTATGAGCACATGTCTGGATGCCAGAGCATGGAGTCGTTGTCATTTTCCTTCCAGGGAAGGACCCAAGGCCCATGACCCTCTCTCTTGCTCCCAGGGGAAGTCAGCTTCACTGGGGAGGCTGCAGAGAGTGAGCTCAGGAGTACCTCCCACGTATGGTAACCTGGCCTCAGATACTCCCTTGACTCTAAAAGGTGGGCTTCATTGAGCAAAGGCCTCTAGGTGAGGCCTCTAGGTGAGGAAACCAGGCACTGGGTGCTCAGTGTGGACCTAGACAGAAGCTGGTGACCTTGAGTGTGGAGTACACATAAGTATGAATCAGGTACTTGGAGGTTCCCATGTGGGTGGATGCGCTGCTGCTGCTGGCCTAGGGGCACGTGTAGCACTTCCAGGATTTTCCCACAATCTGGCCTCTGAATTCTATTATGTCTTGATGAACTCCGTGGTGTTTTAGACCCTCCTCTAACAGTCTCCGTGTCTTGCTGTTGCGTCGTCAAGGCCCCTTTAAGAGCAGGCCTGTGTCCCAGACTCTGTCGTGGAATGCCAGCCGCCTCCTACAGACAGACATCCCTGCTGTCCCTCCTGTCTCTGTGAGGGTTAACAGCACTTCAGCTTGTTGTCTGGAACCGGTTCAGACTGGTTTTCTGGAAAGTGCTTTGTCTCTCAGACTGAATCCTGGGAAGGGTCATGTGGAGCCCAGTGATGTCATGGCATCAAAAACTGACTCAGCTGTTTTTTCTCTTCTTTCTTTCTTTTAAATCGAGATATGTGTGTACTGCAGGTACAGGACTTGGGCACGGTACTGGGCCAGGCCTCATCCCATTCATTTGACTTCACTGGCATCCAGAGGGTTAAATGTGACCCCCACTGCTCACCCCCTGAGGTGAGCAGGCAGTGAGGAGGCCCTACAGGGAAGGGGAGAAAAGGATCAGTCTGAGTCAGTTAGAGCAGGACTGGGCTGCCTGTGACCCTGTTCCTGTGCAGCACGGTTCCCCTTCCCCATTCCAGACACCTCTAGCAAGTACAGGTACTCAGAGTCCCACAGCAGCAGGTTCAGACCCAGGGGTTTCCCTGTTTGCTTTGGAGTCTGCAGTGCAGAGAACTCCCCCTCTGTCTGATAAGCAGCCACCTTGCATTGTTCCTCCTCAGGACGTCGGCTCTGAATGGGCTTGCACAAAGCTTGGCTTCCCTGACACCCCTGCTTCCCGCCCAGCCTTTCTCGGGGTGGGGAAATACCCTTGTACCTGCTTTTGCCATTGTCATGTGGCAAGGAAAACACTTTACACTGACACAAAGCAGTTTCTAAACAGGTAGCGACTTCACTTTGCCAATTTTAAATGTAGTGTTTTCTTCCCTCCAAGTTCAGAATGACTGAAGAAGCATGCCGGACACGAAGTCAGAAACGAGTGCTTGACCGGGATCCAGCGGAGGATGATGTGGAGAGCAAGAAAATAAAGATGGAGAGAGGATTGTTGGCTTCAGATTTAAATGCTGACGGAGACACAAGAGTGACACCCGAGCCTGGTGCAGGCTCATCCCAAGGACTGCTAAGGGGGCCAGAGGCTGTGGCTGCAGGTAGAGGTGAAGGGCAGACAGGTGACGGGCCTGTGGACATGCGCACCTCCCACAGGTGAGTGCGAGACATTGTGGGGAGTGAATGGGGGACACTGCCCCTGGCCTGTAGGAAGCAGCTTTTGGTGGGTTGTCATGGAGCTAGCATTACCCCTCCCACCGGCAACTGTGGCATCCTATACCTGGACATCAGTGACCCAGGGGGTGTGGGTATCACAAGGGAGCAGCATCCTATCTTCACTAAACTCATCTGCAGTCTATGCGACTTGGTGCTTTTGGTTTGTGGGAAAACTTGAGGTTGTTGTTTGCTTGTTCCGGCTTTTAGATTTCAGGCCAAGAGGCCAGGGGTCCTAAACCTACCTCTGTCACATTGTTGAGGACAGAGTCAGGTACCAGTTCCCCTCACAGGCAGCATACCACAAGAAGTGGTCTGTTTAGGTCTTCTATGACTGCTCTGTGGCTCTCTGATGCTTGTTGCTTCAAGGGTAAGTTTCTGGATGTTCAGTTTTTGTGATAGTCTTAAGGAAAAGGCTTGAGAGAAGTAAGATTCCATATACCACCCCAAAATCTTCTTTTCTGTCTTTTTTTTTTTTAAGATTTATTTATTTATGCATACAAGCTGGGGTGTAGGCCAGAGGTTTGGGGTGGTGAGAGAATTCACCAGAGACAGAGTGGGGAGCAGAACAGGCAGATCGACTGAAGTACACTGCTGAGGGGACGAGTGGGCGAGGCAGGAGAGGTCTGCTGCGCCATGTGGGAATCTCCCTGGCCGGGGATTGAACTCGTGCTGCAGTAGCTCTGGATAGCTTCATAGTGCTGCACTTATTAACCCATTGCACCTCCAGGGAGGCCCTTCTTTTCTCCCTTTGAAGAGAAATTTGGGTTTAACTCCTTCCCCTGCTGTCATTGGCCCCTCTTTGTAGTCCGGTGAGGTCCTTCTCTTTGAGAATGTTCACACCCAGCTGTCCTGTGAGCCCAATGCCCTGTGTGGGCACATACCTAGTCCATAGTTCCTCTGGTCTGTCCCTCATCTCCCTCACTTCTCCCCCTTCCCTGCAAATCCCCCCATGTCTCTTTATTTGGAGTGAGAGTGGGACACAGCAGGTGCAGAACTGGGGATACTGGAGGTTCCTTGTCTTCCCTTGAGTTTCAGCTAATTCACAGCAGCCACTGTACAGTCTTGACTGTTGGGATCCTAAGAACTGCAGAGATCATCTGACCAGGTGTTTCTCAACTTTTTTTTTTTTTTTTTAAACATACAAGCTGGGGCACAGGCCAGAGGCGTGGGGCGGCGAGAGGGTTCACCAGAGACAGCGTGGGGAGCAGAACAGGCAGATCAGAAATACACTGCTGAGGGGAGCAGCGGGCGAGGCAGGAGAGGTCTGCCGCACCATGTGGGATTCTCCCCGGCTGGGCATCGAACTCGGCTGGGCATCGAACTCGGCTGGGCATCGAACTCGGCTGGGCATGGCACACTGCCAACAGCTCCACAGCGCAGCACCCAACTGCTGCGCCACCGGGGAGGCCCTGTTTCTCTACTTTTAAAACTCTAAACTTGTTGAGATAAATGGAAAAATTAAACCTCCTCCTTTTGGGGAATCGTCTTACCTTGGGGATGTGCTTCATGTTCCTGCTTCCACAGAAGGAGTTTAGAGTTTCAAGAAATAAAATTAGAGTTTCAGAAATAAAATTAAAAGTTCAGTCACCTTTCCCTCCCTTGATTCATATCCTCTGAGCCATTCAAGTAAGGAGGTAGCCTGCTTTGTGTGGCTCAACTTTGTCTGCTTGTTCTCCTGGATGCCTGGGGTACATTTTGTCTGTAATCACCATGCTTCCCTTGCAGTGCAGGCCAGTGAGTTATAAGGGACAAGATAAATGTTGAAGAAACTCAGAACTATACCTCATGCCCCCATCTTTGTTTCCAAAGTCTGGGACTACCTTTGCCTCTGGACCTTTACACTTTGCCCCTGTGTCCATTGGCTTCCAACCCAAGGAAGGTCACTTAGATGATGCCAGGTCCTTTTTTTGAATTATTTATTTATTTATTTATTTATTTATTTATTTATTTATTTATTTATACAAGCTGGGGTACAGGCCAGAGGCGTGGGGCGGCGAGAGGGTTCACCAGAGACAGAGCGGGTAACAGAACAGGCGGATCAGAAATACACTGCTGAGGGGAGCAGCGGGTGAGGCAGGAGAGGTCTGCCACGCCATGTGGGATTCTCCCTGGCCGGGCGCCAAACTCGCATTGCCGCTGCTGACAGCTCCACAGCACAGCGCTCAACCGCTGAGCTACCAGGGAGGCCCCTTTTTTTTGAATTTGATGGGCACGATGTTCCTGAGGCACATGGAGACAAGGGACAGAGAATGACCCAAACACATGGACTGGAGACACCCAGGGCATATGTGATATGGTGTGAGAGTGGAGAGAGCCCAGTTTCGGAGCCTAGCAGGCAATGGGGGGGGTCATGCTGATCTTAGCCTGTCTTCATTTGTAAATGGGTGGTAACAGGTGTGTGTCTAGAGTCAGCCCTGGTGCAGGAGGAAGCATTGATGACCACTGCCCTTCAGTCTTTAGCTCCACTCAGAATAAAATGTTGTGTGTTTAGCTGGTGTCTTACATAGAATTTTCTGTCTGGTTCATTGGAGAGGTACAGTTGGGACAGAGCTATTCTCAAGCTGTAATTTGTTCTGGAATAAATGGCTGGCAATTTCTGTGTTAGAATCCTCATTGAGAGCTCCTGGCTTGGGACATTTCCCCTGCCATGTCTGGTGATTACTTTGTGAACTTCTAGATTAGTGTGGATCCTCACGGGAGCAGATAAAAACACAACTTACTACACCACAGTTGAGTCTGGCTGGAGTGCTGTGGTTTTAGGCTCAGTGGGTCTTAATGTCATGAGCATGCTGTTGCAAATTCTTGTGCTGAGAGGACTTCATTCTCCTAATAGAGGTGTAGAACACACAATGTGGTATACAATGCATGCCACTGATGCATTTCCACCAATGGCACATAACTCCTTGTAGCTATAGACAGGAAACAAAAGTACCCCTGTGCTCATTTGTGAAATACTAATGCTTTAGTGAAAACAGTGAGAATGTATGATTTGGCCTGTAGCTTCTCCCATGTCCTCTCATCACTACAGTGGTGAGAGAACCTGCTTGGCACATGCAGACTGCCAGAACCAACAGCCTCTCTGGGATCAGAAGGACCTTGGTGAGCTTGTAGTGGTAGTTGGGGCCTTGTTATTCAAGGTGCCCATGTTAGAGACAGACAAGTAAAGAGGGATGGTGGTATCTAACAGTTGCAATCAGGGTGGGCATGGCGCAACTGCAAAACTACCTAAAGAAATAATGGCCAAAAGCATGTTGAGCAGCTTACTAAATCTTGGCAAGTAGCATGATTGCATCATGGATACTGAGATAGGTCACTGTTACAAGTCAAAGAAAAAGATCCTTGAAAACAGCAAGAGCAAAAGTCTCCCATACTGGAAGCATTGATGACATGAATAACCACTTCTACTTAAGACGGGAAACCAGAAAAAGTCCTCAAAGAAGACTCAACCCAGAATTCTATGTCCAGTGAAACTATCTTTCAGAAATGAAGAAAAAGACATTTTTAGGTATACAGAGAGACAAAATCCATTGCTGATAAATCTGCTAGTTCTTCTGGCTGAAAAGAAGTAATGTGCTGGTAACTACAAGGAAGAGAGAAAAGGTGCTTTGAATGGTACATATGTGGGTTACATAAAAAAGACTTTGTGTCTTTTATTTCTTCTTACTTAAAACATACATTATATAAACTGTTAAGTGTAACTTAATATGGACTAGAATTGACAAATAACAGCCATTTCAGATCTGTGGAAATTGACCAGAGGCATGCTGCAATCTGTTGTGTCTGTAGCATATCTAGATAAGGATATATGTGACAGTGATAGCCAAAAAAGAAAAAGAAACTGTGTTGTAATAATACTAGTTCAAGTTAGTATTAATCTGAAGTAGATCATGATAAATTAAGGTCATGATTGTAACTCCTAGAGCAGCTATTAAAACATTAACTTTATAGGAAAAAAACTACTGATCGACAGGAGAATTTAGAGGTTTTCTAAAAAATACTTGAACAGTATTAGAAGGCAGTAAGTGAGGATTGGGGGCAAGAGGAAACTGTAGAAAACAAAAAACAAAGTAAGTGTAAATCCAACCATATTGATAATTGTATTAATGTGAAGGGTCTAACACCCCAGTCAAAAGGCAGAGATTGTAAGATGAGATAGAAAAAGCAAGATCTAGTGCCTCCCTGGTGGCGCAAGGGGTTGTCTCAGCACTGTGAAGCTCTCCGCAGCCACTGCAACATGAGTTCAGTCCCCGGCCAGGGAACTTCCCACAGGGCGCAGCAGACCTCTCCTTTCTCACCCACTGCTCCCCTTAGCAGTGTATTTCAGTAGATCCGCCTGTTCTGCTCCCCAGTCTGTCTCTGGTGAATCCTCTTGTCCCGCAACCCCCCACCCCTCTGGCCTACACACCAGCTTTTATATACATAAATGAAATAAATTTTAAAAAAAGAAAGAAAAGGCAAGATCTATTATAATTGTGTGTTGTATATAACAGATACCCCTTACATGGACAAAAGGTTGGGAAGAGATAAAAATTGGAGTGACTGTATTAGCTCAAATAAAATAGACTTTAATAGACTTCACTAGAGCCAGAGAGAGGCATTCCAACAATACACTAGAAAGATAAAACAGTAGTAAACATATGCAGCTCACAGCAGAACCCCAAGATACCTGAGCATCAACTGGTAAGATTGATGCATCATTTATCATTAGAGATTTCAGTATTCACCTCTCAATAATTGGTAGAGCAACCCAAAACATAATGTTCTAGAACACATAGGAGCACTGGTGACTAGTTTGACGTGACTGCTGTCTCTCTAGAATACCCTACCTGGTCACCATATCATTCATCTCGTGTGCACATGCAACAGTCTCCAAGGTAGGCCCTATGCTAGGCTATCGGTCAAGTCTTAAGGACAACTGTATGGGAAAGATAATAGCAAGTGTTGGTGAGGATGTGGAGAAACTGGAGTCCTTGTACTTTGGTGGGAATGTAAAATGCCATAGTCAAGTTTGTCAGTTTCTTAAAAAGGTAAAGATAATTTACCAACTGACTCAGCAATCTAACAAAGAAATGTACCCAAGAGAAATGAAAACATATGTCCGCACAAGGACGGCTACATGGGTATCGAAAGCATAATAGCCCTCCCCCCCCAAAAAAAAAACCCCAACAACCCAGATATCCACAGCTGAACAAAACACACTCTCCTTATCTTTAGAGTAAATTACTGCTCAGTGATCAAAAGGAGATGTAAAAAATGAGTGCAGTGTGGATGTATCTCACACTTCATGCCAAGAGGGCACCAAACCCAGAAACCTTTTATCATATAATTTCATCTATAGGAAGAATTCAAGAATGCAGACATCTTACAGAAAGAGAGTAATTGATGGGGCAGGGTGGGGTGGGTGGGAGCAGTGGGAACGCATAGGCACAAGGATTGGTGGAGGTGCTCTGAAATGGGGTTGTGGTTACACAACTCTAAATTTGCTAAAATCCATGGAATTATATTCTTTCTTAACAATGGATTTTGAGATATGTATGAACGTACCATATGCATTCTGATACCATATGCCTCAATATAGAAGTGAAAAATAAGTAAATGGAGGTTGAAAGAGTATGGTTCCTGTTCTAACATCCCAAAATGTGCTCACATACGGTTTGCTGTGAGGCCAGTCCAAAGTCATGGACATGTGCTGCCTCCACTTCACCCCCAAGTGGGACCATCGGTGAGGCTAGAGCTTGAGCTGGGGCAGTTGGAGCAAGTTGCCTTGGGAGTTGCTTTGTTTCTGTGATCAGTAGATTTTGCTCCTGTACTTTCCTGTAGAGGAGAATCTCTGTCATAAATTGTTGCTCTTCAGAACTCATCTGGACAGGTGAGAACAGTATTTTCATTTCTTTGCTCTTGGGTAGAGAGCTATGAGCCGCAGAGGCCCTGCACCTGAAAGGCCGAGTCTGGGTTCCTGTGGCCCAAGCCATAGGAATGTGGAGTGTGGATTTCACTGAAATCATGTTCAAGTGTGTCTTTTTCAGGGATAACATTCCTGTCCAGATTGTTGGCAGGCCGTGGCCAGCCTTGCTCTGTAACAGGCACTGTCCTTGGGGGCAGAGACGACAGAACAGGATCTGATTTTTTAGCCACTTTCTGGGGCATTGTATTTGTGAAAGGACAAACAGAAGTGTTGGGGAGAAAGACACCACATTGTGGGTATGGTCCACAAGGGTGAGATTAATGGGTGCTAAGCTGACCATGTCTGCTTCCTCACCTGGCCTGGCAGGAAACACAGTCTTGGCTGCTCTGGGTCTCAGGCACTGCCTGTTGCTGTCTTCTTCAGGGTCCTTGGTCTGTGAACAGCTGTGCATCTCCCTTTCCTCTCTCTCTCCCTGTGCATTTCAGGTCTCCTTTACTGTGAGATCGGACTTTTCTCAGACCTATGCCATGCCCTGTGGTATGGGTGTGAGATGTTCTGATGGGAGCTTTTTTCCAGCTTTCTGCCTTCCTGCTTAAGCACGGCTGAGCTTTATTTAAAGACAGTAAATGCATTGTCTGCAAAGTGGGTCACCTTTTTTGAAGCTGATGTTCTTGGTGGCACACTCACTCTCCATTCTTTTGGAACTTTGGAATCCATCAAGAGAATAGGATGAGACAATGTCCTATAGAACCAGTCACTTCCCTCACCCGGGGAACTACAGTTCCGTCTCTGGTCCTGAGATGGAGCATGGAGAGTGTGGTATGTGTGACCATGTTGCCCATGCCTACATAAATGCCCAAGTTCTTCAAACTTGAAAACTAATCTGAAAGCAACATACTCTTGTAACTGCCTGCCACCTATATTGGGGACCAGGTGGATGGCCTGGTTCTACTCTGGAGGTGGGGGGGGGCCGGGGCCAGGAAAGGGTGTGTGTCTCTTAACTTGTCCAAGGTAACTCCATAGCTCGTAGGTGAGTCCTTGCTGTTCGACTTTTGGGAGAGGAAGAATAATGCAAACTTGGGCTGCTGGTATGTGCTGAGTGAGCCTCTCCTGTTTTTATCAGGTCCACTGTGTAGTCCTAAGTCTTGTCAGGATATAGGAGTTCATCACCCTGGAAAGTTGCAGGCGTTTCCCTGACTCCGTGTACACTCCTGCTCTAGACTAGCCTTGCCTCTTAGACTCCTGGAAGCAGAGTCATGCAGTATGTGCAGTGATCTGGCTGCTCACTTCTTGTGCTTTGGAGGGAGGTGGGGTGAGAAGGAGTTTCACATGTGCTGTGTCAGTATTTGCTGAGTGCTGATGGATGATGGGTGAGCTCTGTTCTGGGGCTGCTGTCCTTATTCCTGTCCAACTCTTCATGTGTCCTTTGATTGTCGTTTCTCTCGTTAATAAACACCCAGGAGTCAATTTGTAGAGTCACTGGATTGGTATAAGTTCAGTTGTTTAAGAAACTAATAAGCTTTTTCCACAAAGTGTTGGGGCCATTATATTCCTGAAGATGTGGGGGTTCAGTTGTTTCATTCTCACTTGATTTTTACAATTTTAGCCTACTGGGCCTTCAGAGAGCTTGGGACCAGTTCTGGCCTGTTTGTCTATCACCTTTCTCTAAGATGTTGGCAGTGAAAGGGTGATTTCTGCTTTTGTGGGGGGTCCTTGCCAAACATGTGCAGACCTGAGCCCCCACCCTGTTCCCAGGACTGTGCCCCAGCAGCTATGCCTGACCTGCTGGCCAGCTGTCTGCTGGGATGTATATTGAGCTGGTTAGGAACGGGATAGGCTGTGAGTGTGGTGTGGTCCCTCTCCTGGTTCCATGACATAGGACAACTTTGGAAGTGTCACAGCTCGAACTTGTTTCCTTTTGCATTGCTGCCATCTCTCTGAGGGGATCTTCACATTGGGAGGCTCTCTGGAGTTCAGCCTCCCCCTTCTCTGTCAGGTCTGCCTGCTGTCTTCTACTTACTTTTTCTGTTTGTGCTGGTGGCACCCAGGAGAGGCCATAGTCCCAGGGAGGCTCCATCAGCTCTGCCTAGAAGGCGCCTCTTTGAATTTCTCACTGTTCTCTGTGCACACAGAGGTATGTCCTTTGGAAAATGGTCCCTGGCTCCAGGCCCCTTCTCTATATTAGTTGTGCCTCCTAAACGTCTGGGCCTCTCTGTGTCTCCTCATTCTTGGCCTTGCCTCTTTCCCTGTAGGCTCCCCATCCTAATTATGTATTTCTGTCCACCTGTCTTGATTCTGAACCATATCTAACCCCAGATTTTGAAATAATTGAAATTTGAGGGGTTCACCTGCATTTCTGAAAATCATTAGGGCCTCCCGGGTGGTGCAACAGGTTGGGTCTTGGCACTGTGAAGCTATCCGCAGCCACTACAGTGTGAGTTTGATCCCCCATCAGGGAGCTTCCCACATGGCTAGGTGGACCTCTCCTGCCTCGCCCGTTCTCCCCTCAGCAGTGTATTTCTGATCTGCCTGTTCTGCTCCCCACTGTCTCTGGTGAATCCTCTCACCAACCCATACCTCTGGCCTACACCCCAGTTCTTGTATGCATAGATAAATAAATCTTTTTTAAAAATCATTAGATCATTTGGGGGTATTTCAGGGTGACAGATTCTTGGGGACTCTGTTCCTGACACCTAGGGTAACCAAGCTCACACAGGGCATAATGTGAATGTCAGTCTGGTGACAGGTAAGGACTGTTCCTTTGCCACCTCCTGTATCTGTCATGGCACCCTCCTTTGGCCATGGTTCTAGTGGTCTCTCGCATAGTGCGAACCTTCTGGGGATGTGACTGTGGTGGCCTGACAAGGGACAAAGGGCCACTGTAGCTATTGAGGCAAGTACTTGGGTACACTGGCCCCCAACATCGGGACCCTCCTCACAGAGATGCATGTTTAGTAGATATGCACATTGAACAGGTGATTTCCGTAATTTGAAGTTGTTTGCTGTCATTCTGCAGGGCAGTTTGTTGCCTGTCAATGGTATTCCTGCTCGAGCTTTGTCACATTGCTGGCAGCTCCTCAGCCTATACCTGTGCCTTGGCCACTCCGGGTATGCTTTGAAGAGAATTTCTGACTACCCTTGTCCTGCGGCTAAGATGCTTTCAACATATGTGGCTTATTCTCTTCCAACATCAAAAGCAGTTATACTAGGACATGTGGCTGACCTAGGGGACAGGTGCTGACTTGTGGGTCCCTTGCTGTACCTCATAAACACCAAATTTGTCTTTGAATGCCAATGAGGGGCCTATGTGGGGGACCTCCCAAGGGCAGAAGGTAGCCGAGGTGTTGCCCAGGTGAGGCAAGCAGGAGTTACCTGAGAGGAGCATCTTCTCAGTGAGTGAAGGTGCCGGAGAACAGGGCTGGTGGTAAGTTTCCCGAGATATAATCTGAGACCAGGGGCAGCAGGTGTTTGGAAAGCATGTGGGGATTTGGCTGGCCCCTTCTTCTCCCTGGCGCCCATTACATCTAAAGTAGGGCTGGCCTTTGTTGAGCCCTGGACTTCCAGTGTGGTTCTATGAGGTCACTGTGCAGGTGAGAAAAGCTGGGGACTCGTGGGAATAATGGGGAGGGGCCTCCCTGGTAGTGCAGCAGTTAAGCGCTGCGCTGTGGAGCTGTCCGCAGCAGCGATGCGAGTTCGACCCCCAGCCGGGGAGAATCCCACATGGTGCGGCAAGACCTCTCCTGCCTCACCCGCTGCTCTCCTCAGCAGTGTATCTCTTATCTGCCTGTTGTGCTCCCCACTCTGTCTCTGGTGAAGCCTCTCGCCACTACACACCTCTGGCCTGTACCCCAGCTGTATGTAAAAATAAATCTTAAAAAAAAAATTTGCTCTGACCCAAAGAGCTACCCTAATGTTTAAAAAAAAAAAAAGAATAATGGAGAGGAGGTTGGGTGGGTGCAGGACCCCAGTGGGAGGAGAGCAGTGGCAGCCCTGCCAGGTCAGCTGCCTCTGGAGGCACTGAGTTCCCTGTGGGCAAAGAGATCTGAGTATTGAGATGCAGGCCCTGTGGGAGGTCCTACAGGAGGTGGGGGATATATAGCAGATGTTGCTACTTACCCCTTCTCTTGGGTTCTGAGCCATAAGACTACTTGTGTTCAGAGCTTAAATTTTTTCTTTAAAGACTTACTTTATTTATGCATATAAGAGCTGGGGTGTAGGCCAGAGGTGTGGGGTATGAGAAGAGGATCCACCAGAGACGGAGTGGGGAGCAGAACAGGCACATTCACTGAAATACACTGCTGAGGGGAGCAGCGGAAAAGACAGGAGAGGTCTGCTGCGCCATGTGGGTTAGCTTCCTGGCTGGGGATCAAACTAGTGCTGTGGTGGCTATGGGTAGCTTCATAGTGCTGAGACTAAACCCCTTGCACCACCAGGGAGGCCCCAGAGCTTAAATCTTAAAAAATAGTTGTGATGTAACTACACTGAAAAGCTTTGGATCTTAATGTAATTGAGACCTTGTGACATGTATAGTTCTTTAAGGCACAGACTTGCAGGAGACACAGCACATGGTGTTCCTGTCCTTCAGGAGTAATTGCCAGGTCTGAGCACTGTAAGGGAAAGAGTGGTTAGGTAGTATATTCTAGGGAGCTTACAACCTAGAAATTGAGGTGCTCACGTTCACATCTCTGGAGCCATTGGGTTTGGTCAGTTCAGGACCTGAGAAGGCCCAGGGTGATGGGAGCAGGGCTGAACTGCTGAGCAGGATTGTCTCCCCTCTGAAGGAGGGGAAGGTTGGCCCTTTGGGCCTGAGTGGAGTCTGAAAGCTTGTGAGTCACCGTGACGTGAGGGTGGAGGTAGACATGCTCAGTGGGAGCATGTTCTGTTATGAGAGCAGTGGTCTCGCAGGACGGGTATGAGCTGTAAAGTGATGGCCGGGCATTGGGGGTCTGGGGCAGCTGGCCACTCACTGGGGTGAGGTGCCGGGGTCCATGTTTGGCCTCCGCATCTGCAGATGTATGGTGGGGAGGCTGTTTTAAAGGCAACAAGAACAGGGTTCCCAGCTTTGGTTGGTTTATGATTGAATAGGGAGATGATGGCATTATCTAAAGGCAAGTCCTATTAAATTTTATTATGTCTCACTTTTCAAAACACAATTTTGGCAGCAAGAGAAGGCCATGTGGACTTTGATGTGTTGACTCCATCCAGAAACCACAGCTCAGACTGTCATCTGTGCCGGTGACAAAAAAACCCTTTGCCAAAGTCCCATTGCAGCTTCTTTTCTATTTTGGGACCTCAAAAGACATTTGGTTGTATGGAAAATAACATTTACTGTTAGAAAATTTGAAAATATTGTTTATTTAAAGATGACAACAATAAACCCATGACATGGTGGCTTAAATAACTTTTAATAAAGATTAACTGTTTTGTAAGTCTTTAATAGTTGGTTTTAATAAGTAGACAGCTAGATTCTCTTATCTGCGTCTGTGTTCGGTCTGTGACACCTTGCTAGAGAGGCTAGAGGAGGCACAAGGAATGGTTGGTCTTTGGGGTAGTGTCTTCCTTTAATCAACAGCAAAATATTAAATGACCTTTCCCTAACAGTTTAACTGTAGACTCACAACTCATCAGGGAACTTCTTCTTTTTTTTTTTTAAAGATTTGTTTATTTATGCATACACGCTAGGGTGTAGACCAGAGGTGTGGGGTGGTGGAACGATTCACCAGAGACAGAGTGGGGAGCAGAACAGACAGATCGACTGAAGTACACTGCTGAGGGGAGCAGCGGGTGAGGCAGAAGTCTGCTGAGCCGTGTGGGAATCTCCCTGGCCCGGTATGGAACTTGTGTTCAGTGGCTAAGGATCGCCTCATACTGCTGCGCTTAACTCGTTGCGCCAGCAGGGAGGCCCCAGGGAATTTCTTGTGCTCAGAGATATATTAAAATCCAGCTGTCTCTGTTGCACTTTGGACAGAACAGTCCTTTTTTGGCTCTATGTAAAGTGACAATCTCCCCTCCCCCCATGCCTTTGGAGGGAAGACACTATGAATATCATCCCTGAGGGTGGGAAACCCAAAGTTACTTGGAATTCTTGTACCTGGGAGATGTGCTCATCTCCCTCTGAATGGTCTTTTAGACATGGTTGAATTTGTAATATTGTTGAACATTAGAAAATGTTAGTTTACTGAGTTAGAGCCATTTTTTGAGTGCTGTCATATTTCATTATTCACTGTAACAAATCAGATTAGTGATGCCTGTATGACCCTTGGGGAAGCTGGTGAGCCCATACTGCCGACCATAAGGTTTCCAGACTTTAATTTTGCTTATTGTTACTTGTGACTTGATTGTAAGTGACAAAGACTGTAGATGATTTTCCTTGAAGCAATAGGTACCACATTCACCATTTAGGAGAAGATGTCTGCCAGACACTGAAGTTTTAATGACTATGGTGTATTGTGTATCTGTCAGTCCTTCCTTCCAGCAATGCTAACCTCACTTCTGTTTTCTTCGGTAGTCACCTTGCTTTGTATGCAGCAGGAGTGCTTTCTTTTGTCACCAAATGTTAAAAAGTGACATATTCAGGATTGAAGTTTCATGAATTCAATAAAGTATATGAGGGTTGATGAATTCAGTAGATATACTTCATTCAGGGTGTTGCCCACAGTATGGCACCACTGAGTCCTGGCATGATTTGGAACTACTGTCCCTACTTGGTGAGAAGGCAGATGTGGTTTCAGTGTTCTCATGACCCAGCAGAGCCCAAAAAGGGTACTAGGGACCAGGCTGGGAGAGCTACTGCTACAGAAAAGCCAGTGTGACGGAAAGAGCGCATACGGGCCAGGATGTAGGTAGGGGCAGCAGCAAGGATGCCTGCCAGGGCACTGTTCTCATCTCTCATATACGTGGTCATTAATGGCCTTCTGGGGTCAGATAGTGAAAGGAAAGATTCCCTCATCCCTTGTCCCCAGAGAGCTCTTATTTCAGGGTAGTTAGCCAGATGAATCAATTCAGAGCTAAATTACAGCAGAAAAGGTGATTGGGCTGCCAGCCTGTATGGAGGGTTCTTTAGGGATGAGGGTTGCTGTTTGTGCCTTTTATACTTCAGGACATCCCCTCAAGGTGAGCAGGTTCCACTGCTGATGAAGAAATCAAGACTGGTTGATACTTGGTGACTGGCCAGACTCCTTGGGTCCTCATAGCCACCTGGGCAGCATTCCTTGGCCACTGCTTGGAGCACCTAGGGCAGGGCTGGTGGAGTGGGGGACTTGCCAGGGTAAGGTAGGGAGGATCCAGCAGTCTGAAGCAGATGTGTGGTGAAGCGAGTGTACTCCTATTTATTAGGAAAGTCTGTATCACTGCAGGTTGGAAGCCGTGTAGTTTTCCTACACAAGGTGACTTTGCTCTTGCTGGGAGTTGGTGGGAGGGCAGCAACCTAGGTGGGCGCCTCTTGGTGTGTCATATATGGCGTTCCCTCCATGCTGCTGCCTGTTCCTGGGTCCTTGCAGTGCCCTTCATGGGGGTGCTGTGACAGAGGAAGGTGGGGACAGTGCTAGCGTTGGTATAGTAGCTGGCAGTCAGGTTGTAAGCTTCTCTTTCTTTTACTCTCTCATGGCCTAGCCTTTTGGGGGCCTGGATTCTGGAGTCTGTAGCCCCACCCGGCTTGTTGGCAGTGTCCTGAGGTTACACCATAGTGTTCTGAGTTTCCTCACACTGTCACCTCCTTTTAACCTTGGAGCCTCAGCTGCTGGCACCCCCAGAGTCCTGCAAGTAAAAACGTTCCCACCTTTAACCTGTTTCAAAAATCATACTTGATAACCTGACTTAGACTGTCAAAGCTGACAGTCTGTGAGATGTCCTCTCCCACCTGTGCCTCCTTTTTTAGGGGTGCCATCTAGTATTCGGTAAGCTGCAGGTGCCCAGGAAGGAGGGACCTGGATCCCAGTGCAGTGTGTGTACATGACAGCCTTTGGTTTCCCCTGGCCCAGCAGGACTGCAGAGGGTCGCTGGGCTCAATCCCTGGCTTGGCCCAGTTACTTGGATGCAGGCCACAGTGTGGGGCCTCTGGGAAGTCCCTCCTTCAGACCTCCCCTACCGGCAGACTGGAGTATAGATCAAGCAGTTGGAAAGATTGCACAGGAGCCTACATCTTGGTAACTGGCATGGGGGTGGCCATTGTAAAGTGTCAACAAGTGTCCCAGATGATTTCACAAGCATGGCATGGATGAGCCTTTCAGTTTTAGGACTGAAAGACTAACATCTCACAAGTTAGTCATCTCACAAGTTGCTCATCTGCTCTGAGCAAAGCCTGCCTAGTTAACTCAGTTCTCCAACTGGTGTTGGATCTGGCTGTATACATCAGCTACTGGCATGTTCCTGTCAGTCAGTGACTTTGGTGGGTGCCAGTCCTGCAGGCTTCCCCACCAAGCTGCTGTGTGATGTTGGGGTCTGTGTGGCTGTTGCTGGCTACTGGCCTAACAGTTGGTCTCTTCTGCCCATCCCTGGCTCTTGTCTTTGGCCTGTGGCAATTCTACACACCCTGAAACTGGCCTGTCCCTGTTCACAGCTACAGTGAG